>OMNV01020549.1:5371-32451 GCA_900303265.1 Brotula barbata | reverse complement strand
CCCCCCCCCAAAGTCTGAGTTTACATACGTGGATTGTATGAAGAATACTTTTTTCAAAGGGTGACAAGTTTACATAAAAATGAATGCAGAGTAGTGACTTCAAATGCAAAGGTTTGAGAGCTGTGTTGTGTTTCATTTTTCATGGATGCACTGTTCTCATCTGTTTTAGTGCGTACACTCTGATTTGTTCTCAACCAGCAAAAGGGCGTACAGATGAAGACGAACCCTGTGGCTAAATGTGGCATATTTACATTGACTAGGAATGTTCTTTAATATGCGCTGGAAGAATTAAACATGTACAACCCAATCACAGAGAATAAGTCAGATGTGGCACTTTGTGCAAAAGTTCAGGAAGTACTCAATCTGTGCATGTATGTGTGTGTTTACAGAGTCTAAAACCTGTCAGGGGAGATTTCCTGCACACACCTGACTGTAACAAACATACATCCACATTCAGACAGACACACACACACACACACACACACACACACACACACACACACATCAAACATAGAGGAAAACATCAGTCTGATCCTCTTTAAGCTAAACACACACACTCACACACCTGCTTATTATCATGTTAGCATGTTAGCATGTCTATCAGATGAAAATTATTGAGTATTCTTGAATTTAAATCACATTTCTTGCTCTAAGGTCCATATAATTTGGTAACTTCTTCCGCTGCAGGGTGACTTTACTTAGGTCCTCTTCCAGCTGCTAAAACCATGTTTGTGGCCTGCTCTTATTCATCTCTCTCCATTTGCGTGGCCCGAGATGAACTCTGCACCACCTAAGTTGCTTTTTTCCCCAATTGGTTTATCAGAAACATTTCTCTGAGCTGAGTTTAAAAATGATTTTAGAAAGGAGGAGGACGCGGAGACAAACACTTCACATGTTGTATGTACGTATTATACATGTATTGCTATTCTGTTGTTTGTCTGTAGTTCTGTTTTAACCTCACTTTTTGTTTTTTTCTGTGATTTCTGTAGTATTTCAACTTTATACGGTGTGGTTTAATTTTGATGTGGTTGCAGTGGGTAGAGCTCATCATGCCGTCAAATGAAATCAGAGCATATACTGTAGATATGTCTATAAATAGATCTTAGCTTCCCAATATCTTATAATAATATCATAACTCTATCGCTAAGTTATAGTTCTATTTCTTATTACAATTGGCAGAAATGGGCTTTCAGTTTTCCCACCAATGAAAACACAGAGGCACATGGTCATAGCTAATTAAAATCTCTTTATTACAATCAGGTGTGCATCATCATCATCATCATCATCATGATACTCCGAAAAAGTGAACAGAAGTCTCGTGTGGTTGACTGATGATGGTGTAAAATCGAGCGTTCAGCAAGCAGTGCCTCTCCTTCCTGTGTGCTTTTATTCTGACGTGATCTGAAGACAGCAGGCCTATTTTCAGCTCCAAGCGCTTAATGCGGGTAGTGTGGGTGTGTGTGCGTGTGTACGTGTGTGTGGGGGGGGTGGTGGTGAGAAAAACGTACATTTCTTCATCCATTATTCAGACTGAGTCACATCAGAGTGACGCAGCAGCTGATTTTATCTCTTTGCTTCTCACTCTGAGGGTTTAAATTAACACTCCAACATTGGTCAGATCCTTGTTGCCTGTAGTGCTGCCCATGGCCACTAGATGGCACTGATTCTCATGTACGATCCCGCCCCCTTTAGTCCATGTTAGCACGACGACTGTAAACAGGTTAGCTTTCCACCTTAAACAGCTGAAGAAAAATTTGTATCATAGATTTAAGGTGGAAAGTAGTGAACCGTAGATGGTTTAAGGTGGATATTTGTGCTACTTGCAGTTTATGTGTTGAGATGAAGCGAGCGGAGACGATGACACTGTGTGTGTTGAGTGTAAGTTCTTGCCGCGTACAGGTTCGTGTTTTCTGCTGTACCCCCAAGTGACCACATGATGGCACTGTTAGGTCGTGTTGGTGTTTTCAACCTCACCGTGCACTTTTTGACAAAATCAATATATACATGTCTTAATGACACAAAACAACGATAAAATTTATATTTTTAAACAGACAATAATAATATCCATCCATTGTGTTTTCACTCTTCATGGTAAAAATCCTCAATAATCCTCAGATATTTTTATCATACAAAGTCACCGTGTTCACATTGGTTTTGTAACTATCACAAGAAAAATATTGAAATATGTCAAATACAAGGAGAACAAACAGATTTTCCCTTCATAAATCACAATGATAAGTTGTAAAGTAAACATTGTCACACACTATCTAAAGTCTCTCCACTGGCCTACGTCCCTTTTTACACAAAGCATTTTGTATAAAAACTGATGTGCAAAAACAGTGTTGTTGTTTTCTGAGGTCCATTTTGTGTAAAATAAATATCTACATAAACTTTGCTTACCCGGACCCGGATAAGCGGCAGAAAATGGATGGATGGAACTTTGCTTGCACTGTAACTGCAGGATCGCTGTGCATGTTTGGTGATGAGTCACTTTTGTGCATCTGTTGGATTTGAGTTGTGTTGCTGCGTTCGATGAAAACGTGACAGTTTGTGACGACATGAACAATAACTGGAGGAATCACCACACATTATCTGCAATGAGACGCAGCCAGCTGTGATCAGTTTGCGAGTTCTTCTGTTTGTGTTTCTGTCATTAAACTGCACTATGATTAAAGTGACCTTCCTGACATTTTACAAAATATTATGATTTCCTGACATTTGTTGTTTATTTCCAGCAGCTGCTGTTACCTGAGGAACATCATCACGACATTCGCTCAAATCCCAAGTTAAATCTGGAAACGCGGATCCTTTCCTAGGTCCAGGCAGAACGGTATAACTGACATCATAAAACAAAACCCACAAGACCGGCAGTGACCTGGTTCAGATGTAATTACCTGAAAATCTGGGCATTTTTCTTAAATTTGCTTTCAAAAGTTTAGAATTGTTTGACTTCTGCAGCTGTTCCTCTCACTTTCTCAGGGTTTAACCACAGATTTCAAGAACAAACAATATTCTCTGCGAAATACTTCATGTGTATAATGTAAATCCTTTTACTTTAATTGTATTTTTTGTTGTTATATGGAGGCCGAATATTTCTATTATTGTCTGTTTCCTCTCATTTTCAGTCACTTATTTGATATTTAAAATAAAGACAAGTAAAGGAAGGAGCTGATCAGTATTATGTGTACTTCAGCTGAATTTTCAACCTGAAGAAAGGCAAACAGAGCCGACATAAACCAAAGGGTTCTCTGCCCGTGAGTCTCTGATCGATCACAGTTTGAATTCTTTGGGGGGTCCATGAACGTCCACACTTCACTAAGAGTTTGGAATGAAACGTCAGTGATGAAGATGGGTTGGCCTGAAAATTTGTACCTTCTGGTCACTGGATTTCAACTAGATCTCTTTTTGAAAACAGTTTTTTGTTCGCTGTGAATATTACAAATCAATATGTAATAAATTTCGGGATAATGAAATGAGAAATATATGCAAACTAATGAATGATTCTAAAGGAAACAGTAAGAAAAGACTGTGAGTGAAAAGTTTCTGATCTTATGTAATGCTGTTGTGTCTTCACTGTCATTTATTATGATAAACAGAACCCTCTCTCCCTCTCTCTCTCCCTCTCTCTCTCTCTCTGGCTGTGCGTTCACTCACACACACACGTTGCTACATCGATTACGGTAAAGTTACAAGCTTCTCATTCCGTAATGAAATTGTCTGTAATATCGTTTAGTTTTATACCGAGGGGACGTGAACATTACGGTGCATCAAGAGGGGCTAAGTTGAGTTTTAGTATCTTCCCTGTAATAAGGATTATAAATGGAGGACTTATGAACTCAGCTGTTCAGTCTTGTTCTGGTTTGGTTCATTCAGGGGTCTTAGATGCGTACGGAGTTCATCTGGACTAATGTGTGCTTGTGTCACCAGTGTGTCAGTTTGAAAATTTGATCCTGCACCGTGTATAGAAGACAAACTGACACGGCGCCATCTACAGGCCGACCAGATCAAACCCAAATCCAACTTTTTGTTTGTGTGTAAAAGGCTCAGTGAAAGAAAATGTGGTGTGAAATGACTAACATGATGCAAAAACACACACACACACACACACACACACACAAGCTGAGGTAAGGAATGGGAATGAACCGTTGAAACACTCATTCATCAACATCACACACACACACACACACAAGGGCATGTCCACAGGGGGTCAAGGCAGCACCGCACCACGGCAATTTGAGTTAGCAAATAGGTGAGGTGAGAAAGCACCTGGAGGTTTACGTTTGATTGGTGAGAGAGCGGAGGGATCGGTGGTTTCCTGTCCAATAACTGATAATGAATCTGTGGTCTGGAGACTTGGACTTATCGGCCTTCGTGCCTCGGTGTCTTTTTGCCCTGTAATCTCTATCGTAGCTCAAGTTAGCCTGCTAGCGCGCTAATAAAATGAATGCTTGTTGTTCTGATCCCCCACTGTACCCCGACCGTCTGGACATGCCCCCGGTCACACACAGTCCTCGAGGCGGCGTCCATGCAGTCAGACGGTGGTGACGGTCAGCAGCGAGCTGGGATGCAGCACGTCCTCCTGGCTGTCCAGTCTCGTCCCGTGAGTCAGCAGCTCCTCCACTGTTGTCCAATCGTCCAGCAGTTTCCTGTTCCTCAAACGACTTAACTTCTTCTGGCTCAACTCCAGCACCGTGTTGCACCGCCCCTCTGCAAACACGGCTCCTCCTCTGTGGTCTGAGACCCCTCCATCTCCCAAACAGTCCCCTCCTCGTCCTCCCATTACCGCCGCCCTGCTGGTCACCTCCCGTACCGCTCTTCCCACTCCTCTGGCCTGCTGCTGCTGCCTCTGCTCGCGGGCCAACAGGAAGTGTTCCCTCCTCTCTGTTCGGCTCCAGTACCGACCCAGCAGCATGTCGGTGTTGGTCTCCTCGTCTGTGCTCATCCCGCTGCGTTCGTCCGCGAGCTGCGTGGCCCGATCCCTCAGCAGCTGGTTCCTGGAGACGCGTGAGGTCATGCTGGATTTGGGGGTGGCTTTGAGCTGCAAACTCAGTGGGGGGTTTTGACTGGAGTTGGCTGGCGCTATTCCCACGTGTGCGTCCTGCTCGGGTAGAGAGCCGGCCCCCGTGTGGCTCTCCAGGGTGCTGTAGAGGCCCCCGCCGCCCCCCCCGCTGCCCTGGGACTGGCGGCCCGTCAGCTTGGGCCAGGTTTCATTGGTGTCACTGAGCTGTGGAGGGTGATGACCTTGACTCTGAGCGTCCGGCTGATCTCTGACATCTTCTAGCAGCGGCTGACCTGCTGTCCCCATCACGCTCTCTTCTTGAATTTGCCGCTCCGGCCCCATCCCCAGCTCCAGCCCCAGCCCCAGCTCCAGGTCCAGGTCCAGGTCCTGGTCCCTTTGTATTTGTCGCTCCTGTTCGAGCTCCCTCTGGACTCCTCTGTCTCTTTCTTTGACCGCCGCCTCCGTCATTGCACTTCGTTCCTGTGAATGCCAACAGTTGTGGTTGGGACTGTTGTCGTAGACCTGTGCCTCGTAGGCCTTGGCGTCCCTGATATGTCCCAGGTTGATGGAGTGTTGCTGGGGCGAGAGTCCCGGCCCCGCTGGGTGGGTCGGTGTCAAACCTGGGAACATCTCCCTTTCCTCCGTCACGCCGGGCGGTTGTGTGTTCCCGCAGTAGTGCAGCGTGGTCGAACAGTAGGAGGGGGACGCCGGGTGGCTGGCACGTCGGCGGTACTCCTGCGATGAGGGACGATGATACAGCGTCTGGCTTCTCCTCAGGACCCCTACTGACTCAGAACCCTGCTGGTGATGGTGCTGCGGATGCAGGGGTACGACCAGCCTCCGGTGGCTGGACGGAGTACTGCAGGTGGAGAAGACGCGGGGAGGCATCCGAGGGACGGCAGCGTGAGCGTGAGAGGGATGGAAGAGGGCCCCGCTGCTGGAGCTGTGACGGTTCAGACAGGGACGGTCGGCTTTATGGAACTGAACGGACGACACTCTGGAAGGAATGAGTTCAACAACACAAACAGGAGTTAACACACACTTCACGTTATTTAAAGGACTTTGGTTCAGTTTATTCTCTTTATAAATGACTAATGCAGTAATAATTAAGTATAATATTTAGGAAAAGCAATAATCTCAGTTTGTAGAGAAGTTTGATAAGTTAACGGAGCAAAGATGGAAACGTTTGGTGCTGCTGTGTAACATTGAAGCAGATTGTTCTGTTCCTGTCTGCTCCTGACACTTTGATGAAGATAAGATTTGGTCGTTGTTCTGTGGCTCTGCTGTGTAAGGATGTTATCTGATAGCCCGTGTCAGATGATAAGCCGTATTAACGTATTTCGACCTGATGCAGATTGAGCGTCTCACTCTAGCTGTTATCTGACGCGGTCCAGAGCCGTAAAGTTCCAGCACGCAGACGTTTGTAAAATATCTGAGATCCTCCACAGATTTATCCTCCTACTTACCCAACATAGAAGATAATTAATAACGTGGATGTTGGCGAATCTGCACTTTCATTTTTGATGGTTAGGTCATGGGATCGTGGCCGTACTGCAGGCTGACTCTGCTGGATTTGGTCCCTTGTGTCTGTCCTGTGTGCCCTCTCTGTTCTGTGCTTTTTCTTCTTGTTACTGTTGGCGCTATTTCCATTGATTTCTGTTATGATCCCTTTCTCTCCTTGAGCACGGAGGAAAGTATGTAGCTGACATCAGCTCTCTAGTTTTCTCTACGTAGATCCTTTTTCACTTCACCTTTCATTTTCAGTGGAGTCATAAATGCTTTTGAAAACTTTTTTTTGTGTCCTGCCTTTTTTCTGCTGATTTTTTCTTTTTTTCCTCTCTCCTTTCTGTCCTTGTTGGAGTACCAGGGGTACGGCCAGATGTCACGGTGGTCTTAAAAAAGCTCTCATGCTATTTGAATCACACATTGTTATTGCATCATCCAACAAGTTATCACATATGTCCTTTTTTTATCCACATCATGCAGCTCTAACTACGGTACAGTTAAACGTCTTCCTTTGTCTTTGCAGAGTGTTTGTTGCTGCTACCTGAAAAGGCCTTGGGGTGGAAGGTCCATGAGGCTCATCTGCAGGTTCTGACGCTGCGGCTGCATGGTCAGCGCCTCAGGAATGGCCTCCAGCAGCTCCCGGTGGCTCTTGGGACAGCTGTCCCGTCGCTCCCGCCTCTCGCAGCCCTCGGCCTGGTGCTGCATCCTGGCATTGTACAGCCGCATGCGCTTCTCCAGCAGCCTCTGAAAGTGCCTGAACTCCCCGGTGCTCACGCTGTGGAAGCCTGAGTCGCTGAGCTCGGACGAGATGAAGGACTCAGAGGACGGGGAGCCACCGCCTCCAAATCCCCCACAGCCTCCTGGGGCCAGTGACCCGTGTGGATGGTAGTCCTCCAGGCCTCCTTCCTCCGTCTCCAGCCCGGAGAACTCACCCTGGTGGAGGGAGCCATCTGTCCAGCCCAGTCCACTGTCCAGCTCATGGTGGAGGGGCAGGAAACCCAGCGGCTTCTCCAGCATGAAGTCTTCATCCTTCCCCTGTGAGCAGAGGGACACAAATGTACACACACCGACTACAGGCCCACTCATGCTGAAATGGATGCTGAACGGACTGAATGACATTTCTACAGCACTTAATCCAAAGGGCTTTACAGTGTTAACCTCACATTCACACATTCATACACACATTCACAGACCGACAGACCAGGAAACCACGCAAGGCCCACTTGCTTGTCGGGAGCAATTTGGGGTCGGGGTCTCGCTCAGGGACCTTCGACATGGACATGGAGGGTCCATCACCAGGCGATAACCTTACCACCTGAGCCACGCCCACTGGGTCCACTGATCGTGCAATTGGTTCTGTTTATACAACATTTTGGTATCTGCTACACGTTTATCTGATCATTAATGGGAAATCTCACACGCATACACACACGCACACACACGTTCACCAAAGCTGCATGTATTTGGATCGTGAGACAAAACTAAGTTGATCCCAGCGTTAAAGGTTAACTTTATTGTATATACACAATGTAAAGCAAGACCACAACTAGTATGTGAAAATGCTGAAACACTAATAAAAACAAAAAGTGTGTATGTGTGTGTGTGTACCTGGCTCTGACAGCTGCCGGATTCCTCCATGTTTGGGTTGCAGCAGCTGGTCAGGCAGTTCTGTTCTTTGGGCGGACGCTTGGTCAGCTCAGGCTCCTGACACATTAAATAAACAAATAATTTCATGAATAAAACAACAAGATACATGGTTGTGTGTGTTCAGTCAAGGGCTGACACAAATAATCGATTACAATCGATGGTAGCTGAGATTATACATTTATTAATCTGAAGACTGTGAGGCCCTGAGCTTCTTTTTCTTTTCTTTTACTTCTTTTACTATCTAAAAAAAGACATTAGATACTTAAGTATATACAGTATATATATATATAAATAACAGCTGTTAAATGACTTTTACTGAAGTATGTTTTCTTATGGGTTAATTTTACTTGGAACTAATTAAGTGAGATATCTGTACTTTTACTCAGGTATAACTTCAAGTACTTTATCGTGAAAAAATCACATACACCAGAGGACAGGGAGAGTCATGTGCCAGCAACAAAACAGGGCAGAAACGCCAAGGTAGTACTTTATATGAGACTTGAGGATTATACACCAACCCTGTTTCTGTTTGCTAACTTTGTCCTCCTGCTGCTTTAGTTTTTGTTGTGTTCGTATATTAACAGCTATAATATCCATACATGACGTTCACTCTCTTTCTGCTCCATCAGATAACAAACAATGAGGATGGAACATATCATCACATGGCTCTCACGACCTCATCGCATCTTAAAGTGACAACGCACCATTTACAGGTCTGTGATGATTTATTAGAAATATTATTGTCCAATTACACCCACAGGTACTCCTGATACTACTCGTACTCATAGTGCTATCACTGTGACCACTAGCCAACAAAATCATCATCCTCTGAGACGCTTGATGGAATAAAATAACATCGTGTTGTGTTTTGTGCCAAATGACTTTAAGCTTCGTGTTTGGCTTAATGTTGTATTTGTGGTGTTGCTCCTCATGTATAAGATCAAATAGACAAGAGGAGAGAACGTACATTGATTTAAATAGAGGAAGAAGTGATTTATCGCTGCGGCAGGACAGGAAAACTGAGGATGAATTTATCGGCTGAGGGAAGCAGGAGGAAACTTTATGATGCTGATTGAAAACAGTTTGATCAGGTGGATGGAAAGCGAGAGAGGAAGATCAGGTAACTGTAAGGTTTTTCATCCTGATAGATCACAGTGAAGACACCACAGCAGTAAGATGGCATTAAGTCACTGTCTGTCCTTATGCTACTTTCGACGCTCGGCCATTATTTTGTAGATCTTTCACAGTTCAACACAACTCATTACGTGAAAGTATTATTCCATTATTTGATCACATATTGATTTTTATGATCGATTACTGTCAGATTCTAAGCTTAAACGTTGTCAGGATGACTCAAAATCTTCCAGATTTATTAAGGTTTTTTTTTTACCAGGTGGCCGATGTCCACAGTGTCTCGTGGAGAGTTGGACAGGTAGCCATATCTTCCTCCATCACAGTGGTCCTGAGGCATAGACATATGACTGTAGTAATGCCTGCAAGAGATGGAAGGAAAGTTCACTCTATTCATCATAATACTGAGTTTATGCTCATTCATTTATTTAGTCATTCACACATTCACCAACATATTTTTAAGCCTTGTTGTTAGTGAGCTAACATTGAGAACCTCTGCTAGCTTAGTAGGTTATATTCTGTACTCAGGCGTGTTCGATGTACCTGTTCTGGTAGGTGGGGCTTGAAGCATTAAGGCCCACCCCCATTGGTGGAAGTGGCAAGTTGAGGTGATGCAGGCTAAGGGGGAGGGGCTCCCATGCTCTCTCTTCGGTGTCAGTGTTACAGTCCTGTAGGCCACGCCCCCTCGGACACTTGATCTGCAAGGTGCTTAGCTCGCTGGCAGCCAGGATGTGCAGGGGTGCTAGACTCCGCCCACTCACCTGAAACACAGTCATGAGCAGATGTGAAGTCCAGCCACAGAGTCCCTCCCTCTGCTGCAGTCTCAAATGATAAAGAATCAACCAAGTCCACTAACTATTTCAATATTTAATGGATGATTTCTCGAGCCTTAGCTGGAGGCCTTGGCGGTGAACTCTGACCCGATAGGTTGCACTTTACTGGCTGAGGTAAAACGCTTCAGGACTACTGTGTTAATTCTACATTGATGAGCCTCCTGTAGTGGGAGGAGCTTTGTGGGTAGGTTGAAGGGCAGCAGGGAGGGGCGTAAAGGTTGTTTCTTTGTGGTCATTTGATAATTCTCTCTCCAAATGCCAATTCTACAATCCTGCTGACAGCAGCGTTAAATCAGACACTAAGACATCCGAGACCAGGAGACGGGAGGTGGGAGAAAACACTGCTGCGGCATCCTGAATCGCATGGGAACCGTGGTCCCACACTGTTTAGAATTGAGGGAGGCTTTCGGACGCACTGAAATAGCAGTCCAGTCCAGAAACAGCACTTAGACCTTAAACTGAGGACTGAGCTGACCCTCCTCATGAAGCTCAGATCTCACCTCTTAGATTCCTGGACTCCATCCTTGGACACTTTCAAAAAGCACCTTAAGCACTACCTGTTCATCAAGGCCTTTAACTTCAACCAACACACTCTCTCTACCCATCACTCCTTTACACTACTCAGATACACTTTTCCTGTTTTATTATTCGTATAATTCATGACTCCCCACTTTGTAAAGCATCCTTGGGTTCCTTGAAAGGCACCATATAAATTTAATCAATTATTATTATTATTATTATTGGATGGTAGTCTAATGAGTGCTGTCTTAATAACTGTGCAGACACAAACATGTCCACTAGGTGGCAGCGTCACATTAAACAGTGTCCAGAAATCGGAAAATACAGGCAAAAACGTAAACAAGGACCTGCATCGCGAAAAAAAAAAGCTTAAATCACTGAATTAAATGTATTTCATAAAAATACAGGTAGGAAAAAACGTTTTTTAACAATATGTTACCAATAGAAGAATGTTGACGTGAAGTTTGCAGCCAACATTTGTTGTTAAGTCTGACGTTGGCCCCTCTCTACCCCTTTCTTGTAAAAACACTGATTCAAAACAAAAAGATGTGAACATTGTGTCCGTTAGCTTAGCACCTGGTGACTGGCTAACCCTGAACACTGAAAATAAGATGTGTTTAAAGGTATTGAAAGTTTATCATATACATATATAAAACCTCTAAATATGTCACGGCGGTTCCACCCAGGATGCCGCAAATTGACACTGAATTCGCCATGGCAACATGAGAATTATTTAGCAATTAATTAGCTTCATTCATTCAAGTTCGCCTGCTAGCTTCTTTTTTTAATCACATCCACACATAGAACTTTGTAAACAATTCTGTTTTCCATGTATTTTTTCTGGTCTCTGTCTTCTGTGTGTTTTCTTTCAGTCTGGTTTAAAGGATGTTTTGGTGCAAATCTGGACCAGAGCGTGGAGTGTGTGCTGGAGAGGCTCTAAAATGGCACCTGTGTGTGCAAAGAGAGGAGCTGCCGTCAGCGGTGTGCATGTGGAGGAAAAAATGAGGGTTGGTGAGAGAGTGAGAGAGAGAGAGAGAGAGAGAGAACACGATGAAGGAAAGAAATGGAGGAACACCGACATCTGTGCACACACTGGGTCTGTCTCAATGAGTGTCTATTTCAAAACAACATTTAAACGTTGAAACCGATCAAGCTGCTGATTTATCTTCATCATCAGAACTGAAACACACACAAACACACAATTCTGCATATTTTGAATATATACAAACACACACCTCTATGGAAATGCGCCACAATAACCTGCATCCACACCAACACACTCTCACTCACACACACACACACATGCAGGCACACACACACACACACACACACAGAATCATGTATAAGCCCATATCCATCTCCTTGATAGAAGACATCATAAACCCATACAATGAAAGAGTTTTTACCGTTTGGTCGCCCATCCACGGTCCTGACAGCCAGCAGCCCATCGTCACGGCAACAGAGGACAGCTGCCTTCGTTTCCTCTAAAAATGACGAGTGAGAGAGAGAGAGAGAGGGAGTGCTGCTCCTTCAGATTGTCTCTCGCTGCCCTCCTCCTCCTTCTGTTCTCTCCTCAGCATCAGCTCTTGCTTGCACAAACATTTGTATTCATGTATATCTATGCCTATATATATATATATATATACTGTATATAGAGTATATGTATACCTCTATATACTGTATGGATGTATATAGACACACATTTTTTATTTTGTACAGACATGTATATATAAGTGGGTTATACTGTATATGATTATATCCTTTTATTGACTTAATAAAAATGTCTTCACAGAAAGAAAGGGAAAGCACACACACACACACACACACACAACCATGCACGCACGCACGCACACTCTGAGATGTAAATGGTGGAATGTCAAGGGCCATCAGCCAATCAGATGCTGAGGATGCAGTGGTTTCCCTCTGTGTTTCTTCCTCTCTCTGATTGGCTGTAGTGGCAGCGTCATCGTGAGAAGAAGCCATGCTGCAATGGATCTCTGGGTCTCTCTCTTTCTCTCTCCCTCTCTCTGACACATACACACACACACACAAGCACACACTAGCACAGCATTAAACAGTAACACGGTTTACCCCATCTATGGTCTTGCTGCTTATCCAAGCAGTTCCCCCTAAATGCATGCTGGGAGATGTCATCCCTACATGGTGTGCTGCACTTTGCTGATTCTTGTTCATGGCCGTGTTCCTTGGTTTCAGGACAGAGCAGTGAAAGAATGAGATATGTGCGTTTTCAGTCTACAGAGAAGAGAAATAAAGAAGATTTAAGCTCAATTTCACACTGCTTCAAGCACCGGCTCAGCTCTTTGTTGGAGCTAAATGCCACCTCGCCATGTTTAGAATAGAATCTATAGAGTGAATACCTGACAGGCCCACTGTTTTATTTTCATTAATCACATCTGAAATGTAAAATATGAAGATTTTATTCTCATACACCTCAGTTACATTCATTCTTTGGAAACCCACTCAGCAAAAGTTAAATAAATCGATTTTAAAAGATCAAAGAATGACTAGTGCAATATATGTAATATTTCAGATGTATTTTATGTTAAACTATATGCTATATGTTGTGTTTTATACTTAATGTTCTTATGAATGTTCTTTTTAAAATTTTTACGTGTCAATTTTGAAGACGCATTCTTATACTTATCGTAACACTTTGAACACTTTGAAATTTCCTATATGAATAATATTTTCTTGCCCAATACAGGACAGTGTGTATACCATAATACAGTACGCTAAAACATGTACCTAAAAAGTTATTTATGTCAAAAAGCTGAGTGAGTTTTTCTCTGCTCCTGCTTTGACTGTTAAGTCGTCATGGTTACCACTTCGCCTGTGTGTGCGTGTTTGTTCACATTTAATTCACTGAATTAACAAGTATGAGGAAGAAAAGTTAAATAAATAAAAATATATAATTAAAACAACTGCTTGTGAAGAAGTTAGTTTATTTACATATTAGAAATGAACTTGTGTGTGATGATGAAGATGGAAATGATGATAATGATGCAGTATAGATAGATAGATGGATGATGGATGGATGATGGATGATAGATAGATAGATAGATAGATAGATAGATAGACAGACAGACAGACAGACAGACAGACAGACAGACAGACAGACAGACAGACAGACAGATAGATAGATAGATAGATAGATAGATAGATAGTCAAGAACACACATATATGTGTGTTGTGTGTGTAGATAGAGAGAGAGAAAGAGAGAATGTGTCAGCTGTCTGTCTGTGGCTATAAATGGAAAACACTTTTCCTGTTGCTGCGCTTCAGCGTAAATCAGTGTGCAGCATCCTGACACATAAATAACTCATTCAGTCAACACACATAATAAGAATTTAAAAGAGTCTCCTCAATTAAATACCACATTATATTTTCTAATCTACAAAGGAAAAAACTGAATCTTAAAAATGATAGTTAATCTTTGTTAATGCAAAATATGGAATAAGGAAAAATAAATCAAACAACAACAATGATAAAAAAAAGAAAAGGAAATGTTTTTGATAAAATTTCAAAAAGTTAAGTTTAACCCATACAAAGCTAGATTGTTCACATTTCTTTTCAGTGTGGACTGGGTTATTTCAAGACCATTATATTACATCTCTCTACTGAACTTTGAAGGATAAATCCGTTTTACCTCCATAGATAACCCCATTGATCATGAATAAATCAAGAGTGGGGGGTGCTTCCTTTACCTCTCTACCACTTGTTGTTTATGGAGAAAGACAACCACAGTCAATAATCTTTTTTTACGTTGTATTTTGTGTTTTGATTGATTGATTTTGATATAGGGTTGGGTTATGATATATAAGGGAACATAAATTAAACTTGGATGCAAATTAAAGATCTGCATCCACACTACTTACCGATTGGTGGAGGTAATGCGCCGTTTCGTTATCTGACAGCTGCTGTAAAATATTTCAAAGAAGAAGAAGAACGCACGTCATTGGTCATTAGACTGTGAGCTAAGCGCCGTGATTGGTCAGATTTAGGTCGTGTCGGAGCGGTAAGGATGCCGCTGATGTCGATGTTGCTATTCAACTCATGTCGTGGTTTGAAGCTGTGTGCGGGCCTTAAGCCACGTAAACACGACAGAATCTGTTTTGTGTTAGCTCCAAAGGCTAGATATGTGCTAAGCTGAGTTAGCTCAGCGTCCCCGTCAAAGTGCTACATATGAGCGTTAGCGTACCCTCCTTCTGAGCTCACTCACAACAGAAGGTAAAACATCTTAGATCTAACACAGCTGCTTCTAATCTTACAATGTCAATTTACTCTTTCTCTGAGGGATATATACGGATAATTCTATTGTTTTACCTAATTGTAATCAGTGCTAATTGTTCATTTGTATAGTTTAATTGTGCACAGTGGCCGTGATATGTTGAAACCTGCAGCCTGCACTGTTACTAATGTCTTCACTTTACACATCCTTTCTTTCATTTTGGGGATAATAGTTTAAAAGTTATGTATTCGACTTTTATAACCATGAAAACCAATCCCCTGCGTAAAGCTTTGATGTGAAAATTTAGATTCGGAGCTGCATGCTCAAGTTCAGCAACCGAATTGGGGTTTGTTTGTTGGGCGTTTGTCAAAAAGGAACTCAGGAGTAGAGACATCACGACAGACACACAAACATATGCAAGATTTATGAATAAATTAATAGATTGTTTAAACTGACTTCAGGTGGACCGGTTTTAAACAAACAAACAACAAATGACTCCTTCCAAAGCTGTCACTCTGAAAACCATCATCAAGTTGTCTCCATTCTGGACATGGCTGTTAGCTGTTCATCTTTAATTTAACTAATGTGCATGTTTATCTAAATTACTCCAAACAACAGCATGGCCAGCCCCCCGACCAAGCGCTCCAGAGGTCCCAATCAGGAAGTGATGGTGACCTTTGATGACCCATTCGGGGATGATGAGGACTTCACTCAAGAAGACCTGGATGAGATTGATATTATTGCCTCACAGGCCGTCACCTCAGGCGGTGTGGCTCCTTCCCTCCGGGGATCTACCTGGGACAAACCTCTTCCCTCAGGCAGAGACACAACCAATCGGAGCAAACAAAACATCCTTGGGTTTGGTGGCAGCACCAGAGGGAGTGCTGGGTTTGCGAGCAAAGATGCTGTGGGTGAGTTTAAAGCATGATGGTTTTCTTTTGTTTTTAACTGCACAGTGATTGCAAGGACTCAATGAGAAGATATCAAAGATGTGCTGAAAAAACACTTTTATCAAAATCATAATACACAAATCACTTTAACTAAAGTGACAACACACAACACATGTGCTACATTTAAAAAAAACACAAATTAGAGGCAATGTCAGTCTGAAAAACACATGCAAAAGAAAAAGCTCTGCACATCCAGGAGACACAACACAAAGGAGGTTTCTGGAGGACAATGAGGAGACCAGGCCATAGATTGTTGGCTCTTTAAAGCAAGTGAAAACAAAGTCATGTAATAAACTGTTTATTAGGTAACTGATTACGACAGGTTTATTGTTGGTTTAAACAAACAAAATTATTATTGGGCAGATTTTTTTTCAGATTAATACATGATGTAATGTTGATGAATAACATAATATAGATAATATAATATATTTTTTTATAATTGTTGTTCGGAAACTTCTGCTGTGTTGTGACTGGATTTGCAGTACATTTTCTTTTCAATTTGTGTCATCTAAGTAGTGCATGTGTTTTGTCATTTTGTTGAAAGTGTTTCCTTGATTTGTTGTGCATTTCCAATTTGCATGGTATCTTTGATTTGCAGCTCATTGAGTCTTCTTGGCCACCACATAAACATTTTACAATATGAACCTATTGAAGCTATTGTATGCAAGTTTTTTAATATTAACTTACAGAATTGAGAGTCTGAGTCACCCTGTTAGTGTTTGGAAACCTTATTAACAGGTTGAAGGTAAACTTTGGGGTTGAAAAAGCGTACCGCGGCCTTAAAATGCGTTTTTTGTTTTGTTCAGGTAACAGGAAGCAGCTTGTGTCAGAAAAAGGAGACTCTTATTGCCTGCTGGAGGCTCAGCATGCTGAACTGAAGAAGAAGGTGGGAGCAGGCCCTTTATCAACTCCTTACACTGACAAAACCTCATGATTTTCAGGTTGTCAAAGTAACTAACTGACATTGTTTTTTCAAAGGTTGTATCATTCTGCAGATATTTGTGGTTCTTTTCATGTATGTAGGTCTTTGAATGGATCCATGTTGTTATGTCTTCTAAGGCACAAAGACAGAAGCTCTGCTCAACACAATTAAATCTAAATGTATCTAATGGATTCCCAAATAGAACCATGTCATGATAATATGTAAAGCATCTTGTAAAATCATTTCTCTTTGGCTAACATTTTTCCTTCCAATTTTTTCCATTACAAATAAAACTATTTAGCAGATCGAAGTGTATGTTATGGGGCAATATCATACAAGGAGGCTGGTTTTGAAGTTTCAATTTTAGTAATGGAAATTCATTAGTCACGATATGTAGTCATTTTTATGTGGTTCAATGAATATTGAATGAGATAGCAGTGAAACATTTTTTTTACCATACAACTCAGCTATAATTAATCTGATCTAATTTGAAATGCAGTATTTCATTCTGAACAGCTGGACTACAAACCAAAGCTGCTGTGTTTGTGTTGTCAGTTGAAGGAAGTGGAGGAGGAAATCATGCTGAAGACCGGAGAGATTCATGTCCTGAGAGACTCTCTGAGAGGAGCTCAGCAGGAGAAGGAGGCCCAGAGACAGAAACTCTTGCTACAGGAGAGAGAGAGCCAGAGGGATCAGAGCAACAGGGAGAAGGAGCTCGACAGGAAGGTAGGAAGCAACTCCATCCACAAACCTTACTAGACCACATGACTTTGCTGAGGTTGTTATGCATAAAAGAGTTTTAAGCTTTGATTTAAATGTGCTGAGAATCGGAACAGACCTCAGATCCTCTGGAAGTTTGCCCGTGTGTTCACTACTTATCAATGAACTCAGTATGATGACATAATTTTCATTGTTTGCAGGTTCAGTCTCTACTGTCAGAGCTGCAATTTAAAGAAGCAGAGATAAATGAGCTGAAGACCAAACTGCACAGCACAGATCGAGGCAGTAAGATGGCCTCGCCTCTCCCCAGAAACAGGTTGGTTGTCATCATAATAGCTGTACACGTACTGTGCTGTCTTCATTACTGACAGCCTGAATCAGCCTGCGTTATTCGGTGAATGAAACTAAAATAATTATGTAAACCTTTAGTGAAATGATAATCCAGAATTTTACTTGTTTGAAAAAAATCTAAATTTGACACCAATTTTAATGCGTTGGAATGAAAGGAAAAGAGAGAAAGCTGTGGCTGAACAAGTTTTTTTTCCGCTTTAAAATGAGAAACTGCCTCGGTCACAAGAAGACGTCAAACCACAGATGGAAAGACACAACAGGTGTGCAGAAATGAGACAGATTGGCACCCACTTGTGTGAACGTGTGACTTCCTGTTCCTGGTTAGGTTCTTCATGTTTAGATATTTTTTTCTCCTTATGTCTCTGTCAATCCTCTTGTTGATTTGTTTGGGTGTCAACCGGTGACGTCACCTCACTCTGACACTTGCAGTACGCATGAAATTATGGGAGTGAATCTTCACCAACTTGCTGTTATTCACTCCCACTACATCAAGATGTCTGTCGGTGAAAAAAAACACACGTATAAGGATTTTCACTTTGATACACTACTGGAATGTAAACACTAAATAAAAAGAGATGCATAAATAAGTCAAATCTATAAATGCAGCACTCAACCATTTAACTTTTTTTATTGAAATTAAATCAATAAATATATAATTGATAACTGAAATGTCTGTTTACCTAATTGCTGACCACCCAATACATCTGGCAATATGTTAAGTTAACCTGAATACACGGTACATCGCATTATAGCTCCTAAAACTTGAATTAATAATTCAACTAGTCACCGTGTGAATTGATGGGATAAAAGATGTGACATGGCATCATCCCTGTTTTAAAGGGTAGAGTGCACACCGACCTAAATCTCCAATTTCCCATCCAATGACTTGACAGCAGGAATACCAGCATTTCTGTTTGCATGAAAAAGAGCATTATATTAATTGAGAATGATTATCACCGCCTCTGTGCTAATCTGATTGGCTCTCTTCTCTCCTCTCAGTCCCAAAGTGCCGAGCGGTCCTACACAATTGAATCATGGGAGCGGCAACAGCTCTTCTTCTCCAGCCGGAAACATTTTCATTACCAAGGAGTCATTTAACGCTCAGCTGCCGTCCAGAACATCACTGGTGAAAAAAACTGGGATGTCCCGCAATGATGGTAGGTCTTCAATGAAGGTGAAGGTGGTGATGTTTAGAGTGAGTTAAAGTGCACACTACCTTTCATAGTGAAATGAATTCACATTTCACAACATTTCGAAATGTCGCATCAAATAATGACATTTGCTTGACAACCTTGTCCATGTCATTTAGAGCCTTTGTAGGAAAAAAAGCTTTGATTTTTTTATATTATTTTATTTTTCCCTACTGCAAATCAGACCCAGTCGTGTCCACCAGCACATCCAATGAGAAACAGGAAGTTTCTTGCCAAGACCCCTTCCTGTCCAGCAGACCCCAGGGGCTCCAGCACAGAGGTCAGTCGCAAAACAATCAGCCGACAAAGAGTAACAAATGGAATAATTTATAAAATAAGGAAATTCCATAATGATTTTATTTTCAAGGTGACACAGTGGCCTGGTGGTTAGAACTGTGGCGTCATAGCTAGAAAGTCCTGGGTCCTGGTCCTGTCTGTGTCTTCCCACTGCCAAAGACATGCAGCTTAGTTGAATTGTAATCTAAATCAACCATAGGTGTGAATGGGAGTTTCAAACTCTGATTTAGCTATCCAAATAATTGTCGAGATTGTTGATAATGTTAACTGTTTGGTGCAGCCTTAAAACATGGCATTAGATGGATCACCTGAATGCACAAAGGGCTGTGTAGGTTCAGATTCATAGGAGGACCCTCAGGAGAGCCACTAACCTGGATTTGGACGCAGTTATGGTATCTACCCACCAGTCTTGCTTCTGTGTTGTCCACCAGGTGGCGTCCTATTGGCATTCTTGCTGCAGCAGCCTCTGTTTCCCAGCAGCCTTGGCCTGTCTCACATCCTTTCCACTACTCCAACCCGCGTCCACAGCAACAGGTAAACACTGCAGTGAGAGACATCCAGAAACTACTGGAATAGCCGTGTGTTATGTGTAGCAGTGAGATAATTCATTTGGGAAGCTTTGTGGGTCACCTGATCTGGTCAGTTTTGTTGATGGAGTAGCTCTATTAGGCACTATGGCCAAGAAGGCACAACAAACTGCAAATCAAAGGTGCGCTGCAAATTCAGAAAATATTTTAATCAAAATAACAACACACGCAAAGGCTTCACAGCTTCAGAGAAAGCTACTTTACTAGTTGCCATGCTTGTTGTGGTTCTGTGTTGTTCCTCTCACATGCACCAACGCACATGTGTCACATCAAACGTCTCCATACATCTGTTGTTGTCCTCTGTTAGCTCTACTGGTTTTCTGTTCCACAGTGATGCTACAGGAGGAGAGGCGGGATCTGCTCTTAGACAACGACAGGCCCTGGCTGCTACTGGACTCAGCATGCTGAACCAGGACCTGTGCCAACGTACTACCTCGGCCAGGTACATTGTTATGTTTGAAATTATTTCCTTCCAGTTCGTCCATGGAGTGTTCAGGAAAGAAACTCGTCTTTTGGCAGCAACTTCAAAGCTTCCATGTATTATTATCCATGTATTACATATATTATTACACATGTCTGACTTAGGGCTCTGATGTACCATTAGCATTGCTAATTTCTTGGCTAGTGAAAACCAGGGTAACACCTGTACTGGTCACACGTCTCACAGGGCTAACACCCAGTGACACACCACTCAATCACACAACCATTCACATCTATGGCAATGAGTTTCCAATTCGCCTATGTTGGGAGGATACCAGAGCTCTCAGGGAGAACGTGCAAATTTTTTCATAACCCAGCTCCAGATTAGATTACAGATTGGTGTCACATTATCAGTGAGACAAGCTAATGTGTTGATATTTTCACATCACTGGGACTGAAAAATCAGTACTGTGTTGGTATCATTTTAATTTTTCAGCATGGATTATTTTCAATATTTTGACAAATGTCTGCTGCTGTCCACGTGTGTTTGGAAGTCTAACCCAAGTTCATTTTTGTGCAGGTCATGTTCTGGCGCTGTCCTCCTCCTACCTCTGTTGGACCTACACCTGACACGTCTCTGTCAGTTTGTGGACTCCTCCTCCATCATCCCCGGCCACAGTCCAGGTTCTGCCTCCTCTGCTGCTTCACTTGGTGGACTGGAGGAAACTGGTTTTAGCCCTAGGGACACTGGACTGGTTGCTCTGAGGGTCCTGGAGCTGCTGCTAGCCCACAGTGACCAGGTGATGCCACAACAACCTTCAACTTAAAAGCTCTTTTATTTATATATTAATTGAAGTATTTCTCACTCCTTTATTTAAGCAGATGGGTCACATTGAGATCCAGTATCTCTTCCTCCAGACAGATTTATCCACCTAGGTTTGATGGAGTTCCTTTATACAGCTCAGTTTCTTTTGTTGCTAGAAGGGCCAGTTGAGGGCCAGTTGAGCGCCAGTTGCTTTGGTGGAAAAGAAGAATGAAAAAAAATGTCTGAATCGGTCATGGTGTGAACGTGTGACTCCTGTTGTGTTCATAGATAGATGTCAAAGATGTACTGCTGATGCGGTTTTCTCTTCTCTGCAGGTTGTGGAGGCCGTGCTGTCAGAGGAGAGTGCAATGCAAAACAAGGTGACCATGCTGCACACAATAATAACCTGCTGTACCGACGAACACCCTGTTACACACAGTAATGTTCCCTCCCAATCCCCCCTCAGGCTGCAGCAGGTGTGGGCCCCCACTCCCAGCATGCTTTGCTGCAGAATGTATTACGGTTGTGTGATTCAGGACTCTACAGCTCTCAGAGTAATGACCTGCTCCGCTGTGCCATGAAGACACTGTGTGTGCTGATGGAGAGGACGCCACACACACACACTGACAAGTAAGAATGCACACAAGCACTCACACACGCACACACTCACACACACACACACACACACACACACACACACACACACTGAGAGATAGAAAAGCAGAAACATTTTCGCAAACTAATTTCTATCTGCCTCTGTCTCCCTTCCTCCAGGTTGCGGTGTGTGTTGCGGTCTCAGGTTTTGTGTGTGTCCTCAAACAGCAGATGGCAGACTGCCTCACTCTCTGTGACATTGCTCAGATCTGTATGTGCCCATCAGCCGTTGGTTCAGCAGCTCTGCTCTCAGCACGGTGAGGCCTGACCCAGTGATAAGGACAGTTTATACTTCTCACACGTAGCACTGTATACAGCTTCCTTGTATTTTTGTCTATATTAATGGCAGTAAAGACATCTGCTGTGAGTATTAAATGACTGAAAGTCTGTTTGTTATTGGATGGTCAGGTTCTCATTTGAGCCAATAAATCAAAACACATTGTAAACAACAGAGTTGCACTGGGAAAGCTTCAGCCAGAGTGTGAATCCAAACATAGACATGCATTGCATGTCGTCATTTTGTGTTTTTGTTTTTTTTACAAAAAATTCCAAAAAATTCACGGTCAATGCTCACAGGCCTTGATGTCTGTGTGTGTATCTTCATCCGTGTTGTGTTCTCATGTTAGCGATACCAGGTCAGCTGGTATCATCAACATTCAATGTTCAATATTCTTGGCAGACAAAATGTTGTGTAAACCAAAGTGACTTTGTTGTCTGTCTGCGTTTTAAACTTTAAACTGACCTTTAGTGTCACAGTGAGTTTGATGTCTCACTTTAACTTCATTATACTTAACTTATACTTCATCTCTCTCTCTGTGTGTGTGTGTGTGTGTGTGTGTGAGAGTGATTAGATCCCTGTGTGTTTCTGAAGTTATTTCACTACATTAGAAGCAGACCAGACCGTCAGGCAACACACACAGACTGGACTCAATTGGATCTGCAGGTAGGAGATACAGAAACGCTCACCCCCACAGAGAAGAGAGAACATACACACTTAAATGAGTCAGCTCGAACTGTAGGTAACTTACACACAGACAGACAAGATGTAATACGCACACTGACTGGATTCAACTGGATCTACACACACAAAGGCAAGTCAGGTGTTCACACAATCGCTCACCTACACTGACAGGCAGTCAGATAAACACACACACATTGACAACAACACACCTACACAAAGACAGGCAGAAATACACACACTTACATACATACATACATACAGCAAAACATTCACAAACAGAATGTGTGTATCTGTGTGTGTCTGACTGGTAACACACTGAGTTGTTGTTTAGGTTATTCGTGTGTTGAGCAGATTGATGCAGATGGCAACATGCTGGACCAGCACAACCAACTGTCAGTGTTATACAGAGGTAAAACACACACACACACACAGACACACACACATACACACACACACTCTGGGCCATAGCCAGAATCCATGGAGAAACTTTGTGCATTTTAAGTCAAAAATAAAAGCAATCATCATCAAATCATTATCATTTGTTCGGTCAGAGTCTCTGGGATTTATAGGATCAGGGATTCTTTCACATTAAGAGTTTCATTTCCTGTTTTTGAGATTGCAGGTCAGATTTTGTTTAAATCAAACCTTTTCTCATTAAGTTAGAACAATGATGCTTTCAACATGCTTTCCACCAAGTGTTGTCACTGTGCTCAAATTGAAACAACTATCAACATGAATATCCTCCCCTGAAAGGAGTGCGTGACAATATATGTCCCAGCAAAATGTTGTGTTTCTACTTTTCTCTCTGTCTTTAGCTCGTTCAGACTGTGGTGGTCATCCTCCATCGTCATTGGTTGGCTCTTGATGGTTCTCAGAATGTCACAGACCCAGGTTAGTCCTATTTTTAGTACATCCTTTAACTTGTGATTCCAGACTCTATCCGCAGCTTTCCAAATGATGCAGCGTGGATTGACACCATCAGAAAGTCTTAAGATGATACTCAGGAGATTTGCTGCTAAGACCACCAGACAAAACATTCATCTCATCTCATCTCACTCTGCTCTACTCCTCACTTTGTGTTTTTCTGGTCAATGTTCATGCAGCACCATTCAGTGCTGCATGACTGCTTCAATATGCATTCAATCATTTCATCATGAGGAAATGCACGTGCATGTTGTTATTGTTAGGTCCCTGCTGAACTCCAGATATCTCCAGAATGATACAATTTACAATAACGTCAATGACTGAATTCAGACGGAAATGAGCTCAAAATCATGAAATGTACTAAAAATTCTTTAGTATGGTTTTTACTAATGGATGAGTCGGTGTCTTCCAGCCCAGGCCCCATCCCCGGCTCAGAGTGGCGGCCTTTCGTCGTGGTGGTGTCGAGGCCCAGCGCCCTGTCTGCTCAGAGAGTCTGTGATGCTGCTACACTGGCTGCTGCTGCATCATGGCAGCTTCTCAGAGAGCTGCAGGCCACTGCTGCACATGTACGACCAGGTGATCCCTGCTGTACGAGAGACGCTGAGGAGGGTACCTGACCTGACCGAGAGCGAGGGTACACACACACACACACACACACACACACACAACACACAAACATACACACAAACACACAAAAGGATATCTTAACTGGTCGAGAGTGAGGACACTCAGATGCCCTTGCACACAAACACACTCACACACTTGCACACTCAAACACTTCACCTAGACAAACACACACGCACACACAGAAGGATATGTGACCTGAGAGTGAGGGTACACACTCGCACATACATTCATACCTCCACAGCACAGCATGTAACAGCTCATCTTGGCATCAGTCCCAGACCATCAACTCTAGGCTCATCACGTCTATTTTAGAGCTTAATGTCATGTAGCGTATGTGGGTCTGAGGGGGGTTGAGGTGCTGTGCTGCTGCATGCTGTAGAGGTCTGCAGGAGCCTTGATGAGGATACCTGACCCAACCTAGCTCGAGGACACACACACAGGATATCCAAGCTATGACGCGATGATGTGATTGGTTGATATTGATCGTTGGCTGATATCGATAGTAGATAATCGTTGTTTCCTCTCTGACAGAGCTCGCACTGGAAGAGATCTGTCGTTCAGAGGGCGATGATATGGACACAGATTCTGGCTCCTGATTGGCTGTTTGCTTGTAATCAGGCCTCTGAGACAGTATGCAGACAGACAGGATAAGACGTGGACACAATGAAGTCCGTATGGACAACCAACTACTTTCCTTATCTGTCAAACATTTTGGCTACGTGACAATGAAGGATTACAGAAAAATCATCAGAACGACGAAGTACTGTGACTCAAAAGTATTAGACAATAAAATATTACTGTGAGACAAAACGCCTTCTGCCACGTCCCATCTTCACTTCCCTCTGCTCGCCATGGGTCTGTCTTTCTTGGAGACACGTGGAATACATTTTTATTTCATCTTCGCGCTATCTTCTTCTGCTCATGGAGTCCTTTTTAATCAGGCCTGCACCTTGTGTGATGACAGCATTGACATCACGTTTTGAACATGCATTTTTCTGCGTTGAAAAGGCCTGCGATTGTCCATCCAGATTACAGCACTGGTTTTCAAAGCATGCATGCCGTTATGCTCTTTTTCCTGCATCCAGCAAACCATTAAAACCCAACAGTGATAAACAGGCGATTTTCTGTAAATTTATAGCTGAATTTTTGTGTGAATTTAGTTGTTCACTTTTCAGGCCTGTCATACTTTGAATTAACCCTGAAGTATAACTTGAAGGCATAAATCTCACATATACCTGGATGGAATCATTAGGATTCAGCTTTCTTTCATTTCATTTTCAATGTGAACACTTTTAAACAAATCAATTTAGTATGTTACTATTATAGTGAAATTACATTGTTTTATAAAGATTTCGGTCTAATGGCACATTTGACAACATTGCACCAAATGGTAATGTATCCATACATCCAAATGAAATGAATTGAGATTTATTAAAAATATTACCTGTGCTTTGTTGTTTTAATTTCTACTAGTCTATCGTATTGACAGACTGATGTACTTGCATACTGTATACTGTGTATACTGTATATTGATTAATAATTGAAATTCAGTGGATTGATTCACATTGCCCTTGTTGCTGTGGTGAGTTTTTAACTTATATTCTTGTTTCCTGTTCTGTTCTGTGGTTGACCCTCAGAGTCCACTGCCCCCAGTACTGATCAAATATCTTTTGATTTGTTTAAAATAATGTGGAAATAAAAAGTGGATGATGAAGACTACTTCCATTTGAACAAAGGGAGGGGAAGAAAGGAGGATAATCACTGTCCTTAGCTCCACAGACTCATGAAAGCTACCTGAGATTTAATGCGTCATTTGAAAATATGTGACTGTTTATTTTGTTGTGGGTCATATAAGAATTATAATATCCATGCACATCCATAGAAATGGAGCAATAAATACAATTCAGTGAACTTTTCCATGGGTTAAGAAAAGCTAATTCATAAAAGTGAATTGGAGAAGGTTGTTAGAAATGACTAGAACTTCATCAAATAAAGTACACAAAGACTCACGTGAAAGCACAAAATACATGAAGACTTTGCTGCTAAATCATGAGGTACTGAACAATCTTCAGTTATTCATTTATTATATCTGATGCTAACTGCCAGAATGAGCTCGGTAGAAGAGGAAATAAGCAGAAAGTGTAAAAGTTTATTGTTTTCCAGCCATTTTGATTGCCGCTGCAGGTGAATCACCCATATCCACTCATGACATCATCAGACCTCCCACTTCATGTCCTGCTATGTTTTAGTTCTCGTGCTCATTCCGACCGTCCAAATTAGGTTTGCAAACAAGGTGGTTGGTGGAAATGAAGCCAGAGAGGAAGGCACTGAGGCTCAAGTAATACAGGAACAAAACAATTAACTCTTGATAATGCTTCTGAGGTGTGTGTTATGACATTTGCCGCCCTATTGTTAAATTCTCAGTGTGTGGAGTGGTACCACACATTGTTGCGTGCATAGCTCTAGTCTTGTTTCCATTGAAGAGGGCGGCTTCATGTCAGTAACGTATAAAGAAAACACATGAAAAATATGGATTGTAGAGCTGGACAATCGCTCCTAATTTGGGCCAACTATGTATCACTGACTGCCTGGACATCCTGTGCTTTCCACTTCTGCAGTTTGGTTGTTAAAAATACTGAGTCAAAAAAAGAAAAGGTGTTAATTCAGAGATTTGTTGTGAATGTCAGACGGTTATTCTCTGGACGTTTAAACATGGAACCCCTGTCATTTACTATTTTGCAGTTGGCCCTGTTAAACTGGGGTTTCAGCTCGAGTGAAGCTTAGATTG
>OMNV01020542.1:38337-49371 GCA_900303265.1 Brotula barbata | reverse complement strand
ATTCCTGTGGTTGGATGCTGGGTTGTGATTGGTCTGATGGTTCGTGTGGCTTGATGTTGGGTTGTGATTGGTCTGATGGTTCCTGTGGTTGGATGTTGGGTTGTGATTGGTCTGACGGTTCTTGTGGTTGGGTGTTGGGTTGTGATTGGTCTGATGGTTCCTGTGGTTGGATGTTGGGTTGTGTTTGGTCTGATGGTTCCTGGGGTTGGATGTTGGGTTGTGATTGGTCTGATAGTTCCTGTAGTTGGATGTTGGGTTGTGATTGGTCTGATAGTTCCTGTAGTCGGATGTTGGGTCGTGACTGATCTGATAGTTCCTGTGGTTGGATGTTGGGTGGTGATTGGTCTGACAGCTCGTGTGGTTGGATGTTGGGTTGTGATTGGTCTGACAGCTCGTGTGGTTGGATCTTGGATGGATCTGATGGATCTGACCGCTGGTCAGTTCGGTTCCTGGGTGGTTGGTGACAGTGTGAATCCAGACACAACTGTCTCTGCAGCTCATCGGCATTGTGAGCTAGCATGATGCTCACCTTCCTCTGGTGGGCCAGGGCCTCTTCCTTATCATTCAGCTACGGCAGGAAAAACATGTCAATTACAAGGTAATTAAGTACAAATTATTTCTCCAATCAATAGATAGATCCCTCGGGGTGAAGAGCCAGGCCAGGAAATTGTTTCAGCAAATATGTTTTTGCCTGATTTTGGAACTTTTAGGGACAGTCTGTGGATGTGTTACTCCCGATAATTAAGTGACAGATTTCTGTCTGGAATTTAGAAACAGCTAATTTAGAGAAAAGCAACAGACTGACCATGAACTAGATTAAATTGTATCACATGGAGGAGATTCCCACACAGAAGACAGCGAAGCAATGTAAATACTATAATTAAAGAGTCAGGAGATTAAAAGCAACATCACAGCGTAGACCTAACCGCTTGGTAGTCCTGTGTTTGTGTTTCTTCGACTTGTGTTGTGGTGCAGAACTTTTCTACAGGAAAGGAGCTGATGGGTTCAACATCTCTTAGACTCATAAGATGCAGCAGATAAATCACACACGAAAGAGTAACTGGGTTTTTTTTCAAGATTACCAAGAACGCTCAATTAATCTTCATTAAGATCCAGATTACACACTTATTTTCAGTAAAGATACTAACTAGGTCCAGCAGTCGGGAAAGAGTCCCCAAAAGATCATCAGGCCTCTTGACGTCCCAGCTTGATGGCAGCAGCTCCTTCAGCTTCTGGTTCACACTGATTAACGAACTCCAATTAGCACCTGGAAGACAAAAAAACAGACAGAGAATGAATGTGATCAATAAGCACCCAACATCAGTGATTACAGAGGCAGCACTCCGAGGCACCCTCCCTATCTTTGGATCTGAATATTTGTATTCAATCAACCACAATACCAGACATCCATGATTAACACAAAAACAGCAATCACCCAAAATCAGTAATCACTTAAATCCTGCTATCTGTGTGTATGTGTGACAGTGTTTCTACTCTTCTTTTCACTTACAATTCCAAAAGATTCCAAAAGCAGTAACCTAAGCAACATTTGCAACTACAACTACATTCAACACAACAAACACCCATTAATTCCAGTGTGTACATTTTGTTAGCAGGCATTACTGAAATTACATTTTGCTGGCATTGCCATGATGACTTCAATGAGTCAACGAGTGTTTCCCTGTCAGCTTATGAGCAGGATTTGCCAAACAATTGTCAAAAATTGACATTTTCCAAAATGTGCATAGATACTGTGTGTTATGAGTGAATGTGTGTCCTTCCGATATCGAACCATCACACTGACATGTACGGACAGTGTTTGTTGTTACTAAGCTGTTAATACTTATGCTGTTCTTCCTCTAAGTACTTTCTAATCATTGAACTGTGAGGCACTGAAGCTAAATTGTTTTTTTATTGAGCACACCCATCGCCTAATCGCAAAATCATTTTTAAACACTAACAATTTTTTTCTATTCTTCACCACATTTGGTACACAACAGGTGTTGGAGTCTGTTTTTATTTTAAAGACAAATTTAACGTGAACCCAACTTGACGGTCCAATGGCAGCATCAGCTGACAGCTATGGTGAGTTGTGCTAACTTTGTTTGGTCACCTGACCGCAGGGCGTTGCAGTTCATTGAGTGTAAATAGCTGTTTGGAACAGCAAAGAAGAGAAGGTTTCAACTAAATGACATCATAGCCATATCCTTCGCGCCTTGATCTTTATTTACACTGTTTGGTGCTTTGAAATGTTGATTTGCTGCGAGCTGACTTGCCTTCCGGCTTGTAGTTTTGGGTCTTCAGTAAGTTGGCCTCAGCCATCAACAGGAAGTGTTCGCTTCGTTTCCTCAGCTGCTGCTCAAAGGCGATACGAAACGCATCCGCAACCATCTGTGCCTCCTCTCTCTTCTTACGCTGAGCATCCAGCTAGAAACACACACATATACAGACATTACATGTATAACCCATGATCGTACTGTACAATACAGCCTTCCTGCTGTGTTACTGAATCTTTTCAGGTTAAGTCTTTATGCCCCTTTTTCTCATACTGGGACGATCCATCGTAGCTGTGACGGTGACAGGGGAGGTGTTGGGCGGTTTACCTCCTGTCGCAGCTGGATGAGCTGTTTCCTGCTGGCAGCGGCATTTCGACTACACGGACAAGCTTCTGCAACGCCAAAACACCGACAAGCTCCCAACACGGCGAGCTGCAAGCACACGGTGAGATAAAGTCCTGTGACTGTGAATAAAAACTACATAATATCACTGTGACAAATCCTACAATCATTCCCAAATAAAACTAAATGATGATCACGATCACGCTGTGTTCAGCCGTTGATACTTCGAACAATCGAGCATCTTCTCACACACGATATCAAAGCAGCTCTTAAAACAGATTAATCGCTATAATTACCAACAAATCTGATCCCAAATTAGACCCATAGATTGAACTGAGGTGCAGGAAAAAATGGAGCTGTTCTTCCCCTGAAATGAGGAAAGCTTCGAAGGAAAAGTGTCGCATGTAGCGTGCAGTGTTTCAATGCCTGCTGCACTCTTTTGGCAGAAAAGAAAGCCGACATATTGCAGAAGATCCCGGTGCTGACCGCTGTGGAGAGTAAAGCCAGCAACAACTGAAAAAAACATATTTCATGGAGGCGTATGGCTTCAATGAAGATTTTAACAGCGCCAGTGAGTTAAATCAAAGTGGCTGAATTAGATCAAATGTGCTGTTGCGTTGACAGAAAACAAAGATTTCATCATTTTTGGTTCTCTCTCACCTCTAAAACACTCCCTTCTCTGTCCAGGCTGTACTGAGCTTTGCTGCTTTGGAAAACTCTCTGTTCCTTCATACTCAACATGGACAGAAGCTCCAAGCACTGCTGACTCAGAGCTTCATTTACACACACACACACACACACACAAAAAGAGAGAGAGAGACAGAGACAGAGAGACATTAATATAGATTATAAATTAGTCTGTGAGGATTGGTTAGAGGCAGGAACCAATCAAAAAAGTTTCCCAGGTCTGAAGAAACCTGGACTGGACGCTTTGGCCTGAATGTCAAACGTAACTGCTGAAGGAAATCATGTATCACTTTTCACCTGGCCACGTTTCTCTGCAGCTGAACTGTAGGCATGTCAAAGAGAGAACAAAGCAAAGATCAACATTCAGAGAGCCTGCATACATTCAGGCCTTCAGGCTCAGGTTAATCTTCTATGTGACAACAGTCGGTACATTCAGACTGAGTACACATTACAAACAATTAAAATAATTACATTCTAGGTGCAGCCTAGCAGGAGCGAGCACATTAAACTCACGCTAAACTCTATTCTTTTTGTGTGTGCTGTCATTAAGGCTGGGTACACACTTCAGCTCAAAGGGTTAATTATATATTAAGGGTAATTATATATATAAGCTATAAATTATTACGCACAATTGTTTTCGGCATGACCAGAACTGTTTTTGTAGAGTGATGAGATGCGCTTTTCTTGCAAACACCCTACAGCTGTCTTCAGTATGAGTGTGTGTGTTTCTGTTGTGAGTTTGATTATGCCAATGTTTCAGTGGAGTTAAAACTGTTTTAAGATGTTTTCTTTGTGATCATAATACCATTTACAGTCCTATTAAAGTTGGTTTGAGTATGTTTTCACATTTTTGAGCGTTTTCAGTGGAATCACCATAGAGGTGGTGTGGTTGCAGATGAGCCATCTTAAGATTGAGGTACAACAGCACTCTACATCCATGAGCCATGACATCACTCAATTGTACAGGAAGGAGGAAGATCTGGTTTATAAATATGCAGAATTCTGTTTTTGTCATGAAGTCTTTATGTTGGCGGAGATGTTCCATAAAGATTGTACCTGAATTTTCTGCTCGGAGCCGTTGGATCTCGTTCTCTCGTTCCTCCAGAGTCTCGGTCAGGGCTGTGTTCTCAGCAAGCATTCTGCACATCAAGAACACAACAAGTATATTTAAATAACAGAAGAGGTGCGAACCCGATTACAAAACAGTAAAATGCTGTAAAAGAAGCCAGGAGACAACAGGGGCAACAAAGGCAAAACATCAAGAGGACTACATTGTACACGTGACATGAGATGAGCAGCGTGTAAGTATTCAAGCAAGAAGTCCCCGACAGAAGGAGATGAACGGACAGAAAGTTCCCCCGTCTGGGTCAGCACAGTCACATTTCTTACTTAAGTAGAGGTGGAAATCAGTGAAACTAGCAGAGAACTGACAAAGAGCTGAAGTAGCCGTGCGGACCTGCTGTGTTTCTGCTCCCATGACTGCTCGCTCTTCTTCATCTGTACCTGCATGAAGCTGACCTCCCACTGCAAACTGTTCACCTCCTGAACACACAGAACAAAAATACCATTACAACACCCCAACACTGTTATTAACATATAATGACGTTATTCTATAATAATTAGATGTCGTGTGAGCCTTGTATGTAAGCGCGTGTGCGTGTGTGTGTGTGTGTGTGTGTAAACACTGTTACACTGTTTATTCAGATTATTCTTTGTTCCTAGGCAGAGCTGGGCAAACTATCTCCTCATGTATGTACATAATTTTAGAAAATGAACTGTCCTCATTTGCTCGTTGGCTTTCTGGAAGTTTCCAATAGTAAGTTTGAGTATTAAAGTCAACAGAGGGGCCTGCAGTGTTATGGAAACAGACTGAAGTGTACGTGTGTTACCTTCTCCAAAGCTTTGGCCCTCTCCTCACTTTTCTGCAGCAAACTCTTGGTGTGACTGGTGGCTTTGTCCAGGATCGCCTGTGAGGAGCGTGACAGTGGAATTCAGTCATCAGCCATTAGCCAGACAGTACGAAGGCTACACAGGGTGACGCTCTAACTGATGACTGCAGCGACCAATGCTGCCAGACTGCCGGGCTGTTGAGTGTGATTACATTTGATGGGGGGGAAAAAGTCATCTTGGTTGCGTGTTGAGCTGCTTGTCAACATTGGGCAGGTTTTAGAAAACAACATTATTAATGTAATAATTTGTGGAGTCACTATTCTCTTATGATAAAGGATCATCCTGCGTGGAACAATAAAATGCTGTGTCTCTTATTGAATCCATCACGGACATGACATGACATGGTTCTTCACAGCGGTGGTGAGGATAACGTAAAAGTAAATACATTTTGGAGCAGAGAGGCTCAAAATAAAATGTGCTCAAATATTTTTGAATTGGAATTTCAATCCTTAAATAAATCTAAGCCTCATTTTATAACGTCATAAACTTCACTATAATTAATGATTATCCAACAATCATCCAATTACGATAAGGATGAAGCATGGTGATGAATGTGTTTGTACAGAATATATTTCCCATAAGGCCGAGCAACCAGGAAGAATGATGCTGCTGGACAAACTTTAACTTTCATTTTTATCTGAATGGAAAAGAATCTGTTTATTGTGTCTGGGCGTGCGTCTAAAGGAGGGAACACTTGGGAACATGAGGTTGTACAGCGTCCTACCTTCCCCTGTAGGATCCTCAGAGCTTCATATTTGCCCTCCAGGTAACGATGGGTAACCTCCAACTCGCAGCGTAACACTTCGACCACCTGACACACAACACCGGATTCATCCGTTAAAAGTCAGGATCCAGGATTTATGTCTGTGTAACCCTTTCTGTGTGTCTGCTGTCCCACCTCAGCGGCTTCCTGTAGCTTCTCTCTCAGCTCTTCTTTGGACAGGGTCACCAGGGAGCCTGCTGAGTCATCACAGAGTAATCATGGAATCACTGTGTTACAGCATGAATTCACACAAGCAACAAGCAGCGATCTCCCCCGTTCTGCCCTTTTGTTGATGATATTTTATGTCTGTTTAACCACACTGTTGACACTAGCAGGAGAGGTAAGGACATACCCCACCCTGCAGCCACACATACACACACAAACATACACACACACACAGACTAACACTTGTGATCTACAGTATCTGCATGAATTACCGATGACATCATCTGCTCCTCATCTTAGTCACAACAACAGAGAAAGTCAATCTGATTAAAGTGATCACATAGAAACAAAGACTTTAAATCGGGATTAACCAGTGAGTGAAGGGTTATGGTCCTCTTTGGAGTCAGATTAGATTGAGATTGGAGGCGGGTTTTAAGAATAAACGCTCGCTGACAGTTTGCTCTTCTCAATAAACGTCTGTTCAGGGACCGTGGACAGCAACAAAACTCATTTCACAGGAGCGAATTGTTGCCTGAAGTTTTAAAGACAAATCGGTTCGAGAACCCGATAAAGTCTCACTTCATGTTTCACTATAAGAAAAACAGTCAACAAAGGTCATGCTCATTTAGGTATAAAATGGAGGAATCCACTGATCTGTAAAACTATTCCACAAGGCCTTTGGGATTACATTGTCTAGACTGGTAAGACAAAAACTGAAACACAGGAAAATTACACCGAATATCCACAGGCGAACCTTAAACCAACAGTGATGCATCGTGGTCTGGAGCTCCATCAGGGCTGGATCAAGGAAATGTATGGAATATTAGGACTAGACTTTAACTAACTTTACACAGGTTCCATGATGCAAAAACAACAACTCAAAGCACAAAATGAAGAACAAAATGACTTAAAAAGAAGGACATTCTGGAATGAGTCCTGAGTTTAACCTAACATGAAGAAATGAATCCACTTTTTATGATGTTCAGCAGCTACAGGAAGCTTTTAGGGGATGATTTTGCTGCTTCTACCAGCTGTTAAATACGCTCCATCCACAGCCTCACCGTTCAGTGGCAGCCTCCAGGGGACGCTGTGCTGCGTGTCTGTCGCCTGGTGCAGGGCAGCGTTCAATGAAGGAATCCAGGTTGTATCTCCTGCGTGGCTGTTGAGCCGAGAGAGCTCCACTATGGGCTGCAGCGTCCCCGTTGAACCGCTCTTCCTCTTGTGGGACGTGCTAAGCGCTGGTAGGACACCCGTCCCATCGCCCAGGTCTCCGTCCACCATGTCGTCATCCAGGCCGCCAGCGTCTTTCGCCCCCTGCATCTAAACACGAACAGTCACGTCAGAAAAGGACCGTTATTATTCCAGGTGACCTCAGGTCACATGTTACACAGACAGACATAAACTAGAATCATTTTCATCTTTATGACATAAAAACTATAATGTGTAGTATGGTTTATCTTGTCACTTTTTTGTGAAAGTAAGTGCTACAAATTGGACGCGTCACGACCACTCTGATTATTTACCATCCCTGCCTGTCAGGTTTCCCATCCCCTCATTTATTTCTGTGTTTACATTCCTGCCCATTCGACCACAGTCTCTGCCTGTCTGTTTTGTAGCAGAGCTCAAACCGTCTAGCCTCTCATTAACTCATTAATTATCTATTCTGTGAAAAGTAAACAAAAAAACAGTCACTATAGTACTTAAATATGTTTTGGGAGGTTTTTATTTAGTAACTTCATTAAGTATAAATACGGAAAATCTATACATTGACCTCAAATCTTTTGTCAATGCTATCAATTTAATTTTATTGGTTTAAAGCAGTTTGAGTTCATACTGAGTGAGATAGTTGTATTGTGCTTTCTCCTGCCGGATGTGAGAACGGAACACTACATAGAAGAAAAGATAGAATCCAAAAGATACTTTTTGCGATTCAAGTAAAACAAGAGCAGCTAAAATAACTGATTATGTTTTCTGACGGGTCAGTTTTACTTGTAACCAAATCATTTTTCTATCAGATACTTATCTGTATTTATAGACTAACTTTGACAGCTCATTGTCACAGCATCCAAAGTTTTCTCCTTTCTATCCAGCTTCAACCGCAGACACACCTAATTTCTCAACATCTTATTCTTGGCGAAGCTGAACCTTTACCCTCAAGGATCTGCCTCTAAGTACACACACACACGCTCAGACCATGGAAGTGCCTAGTACAAGTCAAGTCATCGTACAGACTCTGTATGTTGCTCTATATTACAGAGCATTTTAACCTGACATCACACAAAGAGAAGCCGCCATGTTGGAATACCAAAATCTTCATTGTTATTTCTGATCTGCATTTCCAAAGACTTATAAAACACTTTTATCATGGTCAGGGTTAAGGTTAGGGGTTTGGGTATATGAGTATATAGACTGAATATACAACTATACCACAATATACAAACAAATCTGATAAATAATGACATGTTGCTTTCCAACGCAGGCCAGAAAAGGCGTTTGAGATGTAGTGTATGGGAGAACACATATTGTAGCTACACACTGTCTGAACAATAAATTCATTGATATCAAGAAGGCAAAATGATGATTATCTGTAGCAGTCAGGACAACAACAACATGGATCCAACTGATGCTGCAGGAGATCCTTAACAAGATGGTCGAAGATTCGCAGTTCTACCATTCTCACTGTCATCAGGGACCTCCTCCTGCTTTGGATTATGTGCTGTTTGGTTTGATGTCTTGAATTAAGACATTAAAACGTGATCAGTTGAATTGAAAACTGTATTGAAAGCATATTTCAGGTCAATGTAACAGGAGAAAGACCACACAGAGCACCAACGCTGTCAAGTAGGTTCAATTTCTTTACACTCTCAGTGTAAAGACCATATAATAATAAACTGTTCTCTATGACAAACATGCCAAAATCCTCAATATTTTCACTTTCATCCAACACACTGTACACTGTTTGCACAATACAACGGTGTCGTGGTAACGTTCAACGTCGGCCACGTGACCTCAGTAAAAACATATTTGGGATAGGACTGTTATTGTTAATTATTATCAGTGATTAGCTTCTCTGTGGCTCAATAGAATGGATCTCCACAAAATCATCTCTGTTTCTGTCTCTGTCCGAGTTAATCCTCTAAAGTCATTTATCTTTCTTAATAAACTGGGTTGTTTTTTTCTCATTGATAAAAATAGAAAACGTAACTTTCCAACAGTTTTTTCTAGTTGTTTTTCCTAAATGCACTGTGCGACGTTTTTTCGTACAGGACACATTTGTTAAAATACACAAAGATGATCTACGCAGTAACTTCAGAGCTGACATGAAGCCCGTTTACCTTTAAGGTTATCTTAAAATAGATGATTTTCTTACCCGTATGTTTGATTCAGCAAAAGATGTTTTCAGCTTCGAAACTACACACACACACACGCACACAAAAACTTAAGGTTTTAAATACTTTTTAACAGTTTACACTGACGATATAAATAACCGAACTCCGACTTCAACGTGAGTGAAGTTTTAACGAATGAATCCACGTCATTCCGTCCACAGGTGCACCGCTCCATCCGCACCGGAAACTAGAGATGCAGCAAAGTACTCTTTTCCGGGTATGACCTTCAAAATAAAGGCCAAAAGTAATACTTTTATCACATATACTTATATAGTCTTAAAATAAAGTATAATTATGAATTCATTGACGTTTTATATGCAGTCTTGTAATTTGCTTTTTTAAACTGAGTTATCTCCTGCTATCACAAGAACTTAAAAAAAGGTTTTCCGGCGAAATCTTGCAAAATAAAAGCCCTATTTTATTGTTTTTAGACGGGAAAAACAATTGTTTTGTCAATGAGGATGAAGTCAAGAAGTTGATCTTTGTGTCCCCGCTCAAGATCAACCGTGAGTCACCATCACCAGAGGGAATATTTAAATGGACTTCATGTGATAGTGGAGAGTAAATATTGGATTAAGGGGCGGTGAAAGAAGTGTGCGAACAAGAGAACGTTCATGGAATGACTTCCACCATCAGCTCAGAAGTTATGGTATTTTTCACATTATATTATTTTTATTTTTTATTATAAGAGCTGCTTCAGGAAATTATTACAGTCAATCCCATTCAAAACTTTACTGCACAACATATTATTATCCCATGTCAACATACAGGATCACATCAAGTTCCAAGTCAGTTTCTAAGACGGTGCCTCTAGTACACATTTCACACAGCTGACACCTCAAATAGGCAAAAATCCTGGAAAAGATAGTACAACTATGATATATGTCTTCATAGAAACAAAGAATCCAACAAAAAAACAACATAACCTATTGAAAAGGTCAAACAATTACAAATATCACAGTTTAGATATAAGGAAGGGGCGTGGTTCAGTCACTTTGTGTTAGTCGCTATAATATTCCTCTATCAGCAGGTCCTCCTCCTCCAGGTGGACCTGGTTGGTGGTGGGCTGAGGTTGACTGGATGGCAGAGCCTCACCAGCCTGATCTTCCTCCTCCTCCTCCTCCTTTTGTTCTTCCTCCTCACTGTCTAACTCCAGCTGACCAGGCTCTTTGTCTGTTAGCACCTCCAGTGGCAGTCTGAAGGAAAGCATAAAGCACCAAGAAAAGGGAAAACAGTTAGAATGGAATCTGTGCCCACCAGACTCAAAAATCTGCTGGGTTTTATTCCAACAACAACAACAACAACAACAACAACAAAAACAGTTGAGTCATCATCATCATCGTTGTTTCTGGATAAGGTCTGAAACCAACATCTAAAACCTGACAAGGTTAACTAATTGAGAAGATAATTTAGATTTCATAAAATATGATTTAATGTTACAATGAAGAGTTAAACATATGGA
>OMNV01020542.1:10660-38317 GCA_900303265.1 Brotula barbata | reverse complement strand
TAAAAATTTTTATTATTATTATTATTATTATTATTATCATTATTACTATTTCCGTGCGATCTAAATCAGCGCAATTCGAGTACAATCTCTGACCCTGTTCCTGAGACAGGGTAATCTAACAGAGACTTAAAATCACATTCACTGCTGACACTACTGATGTTTAACAGGAGATTAATAAGGATCCGTATCACCCAAATACGATTTACCTTCCAGGGAAGCGTCTCAATGACAGCTGACCCACATCCTGGATAAATGCTATTTGAGCTGCAGGACAAACAGAAAGCACAGACCTGTTGTACAAAATTGTACTCACTGTACATTTTACAAACAGTTAACAGAATAAGTCGTGGGGAAACCTTTAAAGACCAAATGAAATGATCAAACTTGACTAACAACACACTTTTTTGTATACCATTCACACCATCTTGTTTTTTTCCAGCAGCGATAAGCTGGATCCTAACCGTCATTACTGTTACTTTATGAATTTACAGAATATAAACAGCAGATGATTATTAAGCTGGGCTAAATATTTTCATCATCAAAAGGGGATCGCACTGGCAAGAAGGTCAATAATCACCGATACACAGTATTAAATGTTTGCTTGTACTTCCTGGCTCATGTGGTCTGATACTTGGCACACATAAATCCTAAGAGAGATTATACATTGGTTAAAAACACAAATGATCGCCACAGGCCTCCCAAAGTAATGATAGAGGTGTACGCCTTGTTGGGAAAGTTGTTAGCATAGCCATGTGTAATATATATTATCATGGAGCTATTGTTGTATTGTTGTCCTCATCAATATTGTTTTGCATTTTGTGTGTGTGTGTGTGTGTGTGTGTGTGTGTGTCACCTTGGTTCCTCATAGGGTTGGTGAGTTTGGCCAGGTACGGCAGCAGTTCAGTCTGCAGGCTGACTGCTGTGAGACAGAAGCTGGTGAACAGGCTCTGAGCGGCCAGACAGTTGTCACGGTGCTGAGAGGAACAACATCAGTCTCAATAAGCAGTCTGGATGTTAAACCAACATGCTTTTGTAAACTATTACAGCTAACAATCATCATATATGCATGATTACTCAGACACCAATGTCTTCAAATAATCATTAAATAATCATTAAAGCTATAAAATCATCAAACCTTTATTATATTATTATTATAGCTTGCAGACTGCCAAATTCTTAAAGAGGATGGTAAGGCAATCCAGTTCACGTGGCTGTTAGTAGGCTCTGCACACAGAGGAATGATGGAGAGGTCTTTAATTTAAAACCTCGACCAGACGGCACCCTCACCATTTTATTCACATTATTCCTTACTACCAATGTGTAAATCTAATGCCATTTTTTAGCAAAGCACACTGCCACTGCTAACAGCTAACACAAATACTTTTAGTCGTGGTTCCAAATGCCACCAGGTGCTGCAGCTGCAGAGACAGTGGGTAGAATGTGATCACAGCTGTACCTTCTGTCACAGGTGCAAAAGTGTACCATGTCCGTGGAGAACAGAGAGAATTATGGAAGAGCAGCAGCAATGAGTTTGTGCAGTCCTGACCTTTCTATTGACCAGCAGCCAGTTGGGTTTGTGCAGAGGTCTGAAACCAACAGCAACCTGCTGAGAGTTGGAGTGAAGGAGCCCTCTGGTGGCCAGTGAGGACCCATAATCTCCCATGCTGCTGCGATACTGGAAACCACAAAACAAGGGAAACCTTAATGCCTGCATTCCAGCCGTAGTGTATGCTGGCTCACTGACACAGCCACCTGTCATTGTTGTTGTTAATTGTTATAGCATGTATATCCCTGCTATAGCACGCTGGTCCTTATTTACTAAGCAGATGAAGGGTTCACACAGGAACAGCAACGGTCCGTTTAGGTTAACTGCTTTTTAGGTCAGGAGATCCCTTTTGGGTTGGGACCCACTGTCCTTTATCTGGGCCCTTTTGGGTCAAGTCTCTTTTTTGAAAACTGATTTATCATCAGGCTCAGGTGGTCTCAATTTTCCACAAGTCTGTTAGAGGGTGTTTATTTGTCATTCCAATTAAGTGGTCCAACATCGATCGGTCCATGATATGAAACACATTTAGAAACAGCCAATTTGGCTTTCATACAACCAAAGACCGTTAAAAGTTACAATATTCTGACAATTTAGGCCCAAAACCCACATTTTTACTACAACCCAGATCTATACACCATTCAATGGATGAAAAATCGATGATGTGCTTCTTCTTTTTCTGGTTCATTCATTGCGCAATCTGCCATGCATCAAAATTGATATGGTCCAGTTGATGGACAGACAAACCGTCCAATCAGCAGTGAGGAGGTCAGCATCAGAGAGATAATCGCTGGCCCTCTCCACATCCTCCATCTCGGAGAAGAAGTCCAGGTAGTTCTGGTGAAGATACAGGTTGAAGAGCTCCCCAGACATGTGTGAACGCTCTATAACGAGCTGCAAAGGGAGACATACGGATGGATTCTAAGTATGTATACAAAATAAAGTATTTGTACTTGTAAGGGAGGGGTTTGTACCTCAGGATTTACTAGCAGTGGTTCTCTGTGATGATGAGATAGGTGAGGTGGTAAACCAGGTCCATGGGAATCTTTAACACCTTCAGGGGTCCCCCCTGTGAATAGAAATCTGTTTGTTTTTGTTGCAGTAGATTTTCCTTTGTGAGGGTTAGACAATAATTCTACAGTTTACAAATACTCTTCAGATACTCTGCAGTATTCTGATGTTGGTTTAAGGAAGGACTTTCTGCAATCCTAGATGTCCCAGAATTTTTTCTGACTGGTACGCATATTAACTTGTCAATTAACGCATTTGCTTTGTTTGTTTTTTAAAATCAATTTTTAATTATGAAGACCAGACGTCAAGGTTTCTACAGAAGTAAACAGTAGATAGTTTTCTGTAGTGATAAGCATGACCCAACATGACCCAATCATCTGATGGCTATGATGAATAATGGCGCCTCTTTGATCCAGAACATTAATAACTGAAGCCAGCTATCCAATCCATGTCCATTTTGTTGATAAAAGATTAACGATAAAGCTGCACAGATTCAAGGTCGAGACACGAAAGGCTTGTAAAACTCACGCTTGAAGTGAAGGATCTTCCCCAGAGCCCGAAACAGGACAAGGGAAGCGTCTTTTCCTCCAATTGCCTGCTCTTCTTCCTGCTCTTTTGTCTCATTGGACCTCTTCTTCCTGGGATTTATTCTGGAAACCGCTTTTCCTCCAGATTTTGTTGATCTGTCCTTATTCGTCTTCCAGACAGCCCTTTCTAACGATGTGTCTAGAAAGTTCAAATGCGGTTCTTGTAGTGTGCCTCAAAATCTGACTTGTGACCCAAATAATCATTAATTCATTCATTAATAAAGTTTCCCTTTTCTTCATCATCATGCTGGTTACCCATGAGAGGCGGTGATTGGGTGTCCCACGTAAATCACCAAGTTACAAGCTACATACGTTATTAATTTCTTATAATTTTGTCAAAACCAAACAAATATGGTCAAATCAGCAAAGGAAGTCTTAATGCTCCGCTCCACAGAAATGAAGCAGAGATTGAGACTGAGAAAAAATGGTGAATGGATAAAAATGGAGTTGACAAAAAGAAGGCAGGAAGCCACTGCCATAATCCCAGCACACAGCAGGGGGCACTGTGAGACAATGTTACTCTGGTTCAAAATACTGTAATAGCATGACGTGTTGGACACGTGGCCAAATACAGTTCAAATCAGCAGCCACATATCACACCGCTGAATTAACCATCACACTGAAAAAGCTCCTAAATCTGTGTGTGATGGTGTGTTTTATGAAGTTAACCTAACATGGGAAAGAGGAAGTAGAGTAGTATCATAGTGGCAACAACTGTGCAAAGGATTTATTCCTGACCTGGAAGTGAGGAAAACTGCAGGCTGTTGATGGCACTGCGGATATCTCCTGCGCTTCCTGAACACAGCATCTCTAAGACAGCTGGGTCAGGGGCACATATCTTCCATCCACTCTGCTTCAAAAAAACACATGAAGACACTGTCATATACACAGAGACACACACTAAAGGACATCATCCATCAGCATGCTTCTTCTCACCTTTCCTGTCTCTGAGGCTGCAATGCGACTCAGAACCTTCATCATTGAGGTTGGAGCCACTGGGTTAAAACTAGAAAAACAACACAAACAACAGAGAGCAAAGACAGTCAAGAGGCTTCCGTGGGGTCCAAGGTGGGGTCTCCTGGTCCCTTTACAGATTCTACTTGAAAATATAACTTAAAACTGAAACTTAACTTAATTTCATTGATGTGTGTTTTATTCATAAAAGAGAATGTGAAACTTTAAGCCACATCGATGTAATTATACACAAGATATCAAAAATCAGACTTAAATGTGGAAATGAATTATAAAATAATTAAATAAAATAAAATAAATAAAACTTTAATATACATAAAAAAATTTCAGGTATCGTACAAGACTTAGTTTGTGTAGAAATTATAGTTTTATTTCCTTTTGTTACAAATTCTGGATAATTTTACTTATTTCCTGACTGCATCTAATTGACTTCAAAAGCAAATAAACATTCTAAATTTCTTCTTTTGGTATTTTAACTGATATCTTTTGTACAGGGAAAGGTAGAATATCTAGATTGATGTATAGAAAGCCAAAATTGAAAAGTTTGACTTTTTATTCATTTTTGTCTCTGAGGCCTAATGGGGTTTACCTGATGGTGCTGATGCCCAACTCATCCTGGATGTCTTTGGGAAAAAGATACCTGGAGTTACTGTCTCTAGTCAGACTATCTGACACTATAAAGACCAAGGGACATCGCCTGGTCTTCACAAAGTGCCTGGAACACACATGGGACAGAGCATTATAATACATGGATCCAAAAGGTATGGGACCTTTATCAGATGAGCCAATTACAGACTCTTTAAGGCTCAAAAATACTTTACTAAATGAGGGATCCTGTCTAGGCTTTATTAATCAAAATATTACCAATTTGGAGGGATATTCATGTTTGTTTGTTTTGTTTTTAATGTACTGTATGCTTGATTCTTGCCTAATAGTCGTGTATAATGCTATGGAGCTGAAAAAGGAAAAAGAGAGTAACTGTATGAAAATGTATATGTTGTACTGTTGTTAGTTGAAACTAATAAAAATTAGGTAAAAAAAAGGACAGAGCATGGAATTAAAGTTAAGAGATACATTCATTACTAAACACAGCACGCACTTAAACGGATCACATCATCTTTAATATTTACAGATGTTTCCAATCTTCTGTCTTTCTCGTGGGTATAAAAGGGTTGTAAAGAAAACATCACCAACAGCTCTCATTAGTCTACAAGAGCAACATTTACTACATCCTGCAGAGGACCACTGAATCAGCATTTCTTAAACTGGCCTGTTTTTCAGCCCAGCTGTATGAGAAATGTGAACTATGATCTCCTCTCTTACCTCAGGACATCATGCAGGCTTGCGGGCTGTCTGTAAAGCTGGTTTGGGAAGTCCTGAGAAGAAAAGTAATGATCGGGTTACTTTGTGTGTGCACGGTACGTCACAACGCAAATTCAACTTCCTGTTTTGTTCTTTTCAAAAACTTAAATTTGAATATATTTCTGGGAATGCACAGAAAGATCAACAGAAAACCAACCCATACTGATCAGTATCTATAGTTTCCCATCACTTCGCTTGGGTTCATCAGAGCATTACAATACCAACTGACAATGTTCCATCTAGTACAGAAACATCAGCTGTGAAAGTTGACCAAAGATCTAATCCCTAATCAGACACAGAGCACTGTAGTCTGTGAAATCAAATTCAGCCCGAACTACACCGATCGAAACTCCAGGAAGACCAAACAACTGACTTAAAAGTTCAAGTTCTGACCTAATAGGACCAAATACTCAGAACAAGACTCAGCTGTCTCACACCCAAAACACAAACATGTTTTTTCTACCACATTGCCTCAAAATGGCTGCCCGTAATTGGCACATTGTAAAGTAACATTTTCTATGTCTACCATTAATTTGGAATGAAATAAAGATACAGCACATACCTCAACCAGTATGAGCTTCCTGTCTGTGGTTCCTCCATCGCCCAGCATCTTCAGACAGTTGTACTTGTTAGCCCTGAGCAGGAAATCCTGGAACTGGGACAACTGAGAACTGTAGGAAAAGCCATTCATCCTCCAGTCTAGTAGAAAATGAAGAATAAAATGAAAGGCAGATGAAGAGTGCAGAAACGGACTGACATGGCACAATTTACACTCTGTTTCATTACATTCAGCTGCTGAAGGAGAGAGAGATGTCTGTAATTCCCTGACAAACGTGCAAGCATGACAAATCATTGGAAGCCAATCCACAGATATGGCTAATGTCTTCTTTTTAACGAGCTGTGTCGTTTCTGTTGCTGTTTTTCGGAGCATATCTCTCTATTCAAAGATTCTAGAAAAATACAAAAAATTGTATTTTATAAGCAAAACATTACTCAATGAAGTCTCAGTGCATTTTACCACCTACATGGTTTCAATCTGTCCAGTGAGTCTAATGGTTTGTTTGTTTTTCCCCTCTCGGTTTGATTTGTTTGTGTGGGCTTTGAACACGGCCATCACAGTTTCTATGGACCTAAACAAACACATCAAACCGGTTGGAGAAGGTGGTTGCAATTTGAACAATGATGTATGTCGATATATATTTGTTTGCTTGGATTTTTTAGTGAAGCAATAAATTAAACAATAAATGCTGCATCATAACCATTTAGTCTCCGATTTGAGAGCAAATAAAACAGGTCTGAAAAGGCCCTTAAAGTGTATTACAGTAAGATGTGTTGTTAACCTCACCTTGCTGACTATTGTATGGCTCAATACTGGTGGGGTTTGTCCACTCCTGAATCCTAAAGCCTAACTCCTGGGACAAGACCTGCACTGTGGCAGTCTTCCCACAGCCTGATGGTCCCGTCAGTAGCAGAATGCCACCCTGTAAAGAACAACAGCTGAACAAAAAAGTTCTCAGGAGCACATTATTTGTCTTTCCCTAAAAAGATATGGGTTCAAATCACATTTCTGTAATTTGATCCAGTATTGTCTGATTTTTGTCCCTCGCACATAACAAGTAGAGCAATGTGCTGTAACTGAAGAAATATGTCTTGAAGGAAGTAGACGGTGTTACAAAAGGTGCGCAAAATAACACTGACTTCAAGAATGACAGGAGTTATGTTAAGTGGTAGAAGTACTTCAAGACATACCTTTGATGTGCTACAGTGAATTCTCATCCATTTCTCCACCTCCTCTATCTTCTTCTTATGAACAGCCAGTTCAGCCTACACACACACACACATTGAAATTTTTCTCAATCAGTGCAATTGAGTGTGCTCTGTCACCTCACCCCTTCGACTGATACAAGCAGTCATGTAATACTGGATGGACACTGAATCAACTACAGCAATATAGTATTTTTGTAATATTATTATCTTTATTATACAATTACGTTTTTATTATGTTTTCCTGTAATGCCTTTTTGTATTTTGTTTATTTTTCTACCATACGGTAGATTATAAATGGGTCCAACTTTTTCTGAGGATCTTGATCTGACAGGCTAAAATATCCGGTAATCAACGTACAGTAACAAATAGGACAGAGACATGCGACAACAGCTGATGTGTAGCTGAGTCCATCCATGTATGACCGTAGACCTTGTCTGCCTTGGTATTCCACCGAGGCAGAAAAGGTCTATGAACATCAATTAGTAAACTTGAAGTTGTTTATGGATTTTTTTTCTAGATTGTGTACACTGTACATGCCAATAATGTATTTAACCACAGCACAGGCATGTACGAGACAAAAGGAGCTCTGATTGACCACTAAAAGCTAATAAAAGGCTAAAATCAGCCTGACTGAATGGCCTAATCCTAACAATAACTAGCCATTCATTCCAGCATGAATCATAACAAATGAGCGATTGTGCTGACCTGCGAGTGGGGGCAATATCTGTCCACCCAAGGCTCATCCTGGTTCCTCTGGACAGGCTCTTTCAGGAGGGAGGAGGAGCAGGAGGTTCGGAGCTTTTCACTCCCCGCTTCTCCCCTCTTCTTTCTGGGCCTCTTAGTTCCATAGGATTCAGCCTTTGACCCCTTTGCCTGGCTGTCCTTTCTCTTCCCCGAGAAAAAGTCACTTCCCCCTGTCAGATCAATGAAGGATGGGTCCACCCAGCGATCCACCTGTACAATAAAATGATCACACTGGTAAATACTCACCATCTTACATCATTCAGCTCATGCAGTAAAACACCACACCACACAGGCAGGCTGACATCCGTTATTCTATCACCACTCTACAACTATTGTCACATTACCATTCAAATTATGTGAATGTTCATGGTTCAGAAAATTTATTCATTAATCAGTTGATTTTGGTCACGACCTGACCTTTCCTGTCGCGTAAATCTGCCAAAGGCTCGAGTTTTGGGTCATAACCATTTCAACATAATGTGGACATTTGTTGTCCCCGTAGGATTAATGAAGATGAATGAGTGACTTTTCATCCTTCATCAGGACCAATTGTACACAAGAAATAGAAATAGATGACTCCATTCTTTATATGAGGATGAGGAGAGTCCACCAGGAGTGCAAAAGCATATGGAGTCATCTAGGGACTAATAAAAAGTAACCTGATACTACAGATCTGAGAGAATTTAGGGTCAATAATGATGATTTCTGATCTATAATACTTAAATTTGATGCTCACAGTGCAGCCCAAACTGAGCGATACTTTTTAACTCACACATACAGTTTGAAGTGTGTTGCTGCCAAGATTGGAACATTCAAATGAACTCACTGTGCTGGAGGCAGCTTTATCTGCCAGAGAAAGTTTGCTCATCCCGGGCTGTGGAGCTTTCACATTGATGTCAGCAGGTCAACGCCAGACTGGGAAACTGAGAGAGAAACAGTCAGAAAACACTCTGCACTTAATCACAAAATATAGGAAAAGGAAAAGGCCGTGGAAAGTGCCGATGTGTAGGACTACTACTGAAACTTGGGCTTAAACAAAATCAAATGTGTGAACTTTGATTTCATTAGCATTGGAGTATGTTACTTTATGTACACATACTATACACACATGTTGCAGTATACACACACACACACATTAAGACAAAATTCACGCAATTCAACAGTTATTTGATCCTTTTAAATGTCTATGTACTTATCCATTCTATCCTGCTAACTTATTTACACCATTTTTTTTTAAAGTTTATCAAGGCCCAAGGGCTGCAAATTAGCACAAGCTAGAAGCTAGAATGCTTATAAGTGTGCTTTCTGTTCAATGAAACCAACAAAACAATACGCGAATAAAAAGATGCTGTAGATAACAGTGGTCTGCAGCCACATTCCTTTTAGCCGCTCAATTATGATAAATAAATGAATATAAAATATCCCCAAACGTGCCGGCCTGCATCAGCGTTTCTCCTGCTGTCGACTTTCAGATCGTTTTCCGTGGATTTTTGAATCCGACACGGAGCAGAGATAAACAGAGGGATGGACAGAGAAAGTTAACGTACGTATTTTACGTTAGCTGCTAATATAGTTTGTGTACGTTCTCACCTTTAATGACGACTTTTTCTAGCTTTCGCTCAGCTTTTTTTCTTCAGGTTTTCCTTAAATTTAGAATCACGGAAAGTTGATCATTTTTTAATGATTTAATTAGAGAGTGCAGCGAAGTTTAAAAACCCGGACATGCACTGTCGGAAAGTAACATCCACACTGCCGTAAAGTCTTGTCGTAAAGCTGCTATGAACGGTCTGTTGACGGTAGCGTTTGTTGGGCTAGTGCTGTGTGACAGTTAACATCTTCGTCTGTCTACGGCCTCATTTCGATCATATTTTTCCTGCCGTGTAGTTTGTGAAAAACTTCCGTGGAACTTTTTGTCACTTAGTGTCACACTTTGTGAGGAGATAAACAGGACGGTTTGTGCTTTTAAGGGACCGTCAGCAAGACACGTGTTGGCTACTAACCAGCGATGAAGAGCAAGAAGCGCCCCAACATCCTGCTGACAGGTCAGTCAGAGCCCTCAATCTTAGTTAGTTAGTTAGTTAGTCTGTCATTTAGACAGCTAGTTAGTCGTTTAGTTGATCAGGGACTTCTTTCTTTCTCTTTAACGTGATCACTTCCCTAAAATGTGTTATGTAACAAATTGATTGACACATTTTGGTTTATGTGAACACAGACATCTGTGACAAACCTGGAATTTCTTTATTAGCTTTATTTAAATGTTTATTCTTGAAAATAATTCGAAATCCAGTTATGAAATACTTTTTGGATTTTTTTTTTTCTTAAAAAAATATGTCATTTTTGTCAACAGATAAACGTTTCTGCTATAAATTAGTGAATAAGTCAGTCATTTATAAATCGGTCAGTCTCAAAAATGTTTTGAGAATTACATCAAGACGTTGTGAAGGTGCATGTGGTCACATATGAGATGGTTGAAGACCCTGCTGTTTTCTCAGGCTTTAGACTGTACACTTGTTCTGTCCAAAGCGGTGGGACTGACTTGGACATAAATGTGACAAGATGAAGGTCCATTGAATTCCTATGTTCCCTTGCAGGGACTCCCGGTGTGGGAAAGACCACCTTAGGAAAGGAGCTGGAGCAGCGGACAGGACTGACCTATGTTAACGTTGGGGAGATGGCCAAGGAAGGTAAAACCTCCGTCGTACATCAGCTCTTTAGGGCCTTTTCAGGCTCGTAGTTTGCTTGTTTTGTTCTGACTTTAACAGTTCCAACATTGTACTTACCCTTTGGATGGTGAAGTGAACCCAAGAATCTCTTTGTTCATTATTGAAAAGAGAACTCAGCCTACCTTCTGCCTGGGATTGGATACTTTCCTTGCTTTAGTTATCTTTGTAATGTGTTACAAACAAAAGATTGGCAGCAGAATGCTGAATTTGACTTGAAGTAGAGTTTATATACTAAGCAGAATACTGGAAAGGTCATCATGGCAAGTCAAGCTGGAACCTGGGAAATGTGAACAAATTTATTTTCAGCATGTCTGTTCTTGTGTAACTTTGTAAATCCAGCCATTGATGGTTTCTGTGGACTAATTTGTCCCAATGTGTGTGAGATTACTCATGTTTGCTAATGTAGGTTACATCAAAACCAACCTGTTGGCTGAAAAAAGTAAACTATGGCCAGCAAAGTTGTAGACACGAGACATGCTCCACAGTTGGACTGACAAGTTTGTGATTCTTTAAGTTGCCATACTTACTTGCACAAGAACATTATGGTTATAAAGCTTTCGTTTCATCATTACTCAATGGAGAAGTTGTGGAAACATTTTGAAATTGATTTGGCAAATAAATGTAGAAACTCATGTGGATGTTTCTTCACTTACTGTATGTAGAACATTCTGCCTTCAGAAAGTTCAACTAAATAATGGAACTCAACCTTCAACACATTCATGTGATCCCGTCTTAGCCAAGCTTTGAAGTATTTCCACCTTTTCACAACATAATGTACGTTTGATTCACTGTGGATCAGTTTACTTGATCTTAACCACTCACCAGCCCACTTTAGTTCCAAATCAGTCAACAGGTCAAAAGATTGATTGGTCAAAGAATCATTTATGTTTGGATCTAAACAGGCATAATTCCAGTCACGTTCAAACCACAAATGAGCCGTTATTGTTTCCTGTTAGGCTGAGGTCAATATCAGGGATATCCTGCTGTTGTTGATGTTTATAATCCTGATTTTACCAGGGGAGCTCTTCGATGGCTTTGACGAGGTGTACCAGTGTCCTGTTTTGGACGAGGACAGGGTGAGTTCGCTCCAACGCACCAGCTTTGTACCTGATTCAGTTTACTGTTTACAAAGAGCGATATTTAACAATTGTTCTATTAAAAAAACCACCATACTTGTGTTTGAAATGTTGCCCATGTTGGGATATCACGAGAGATTTGAAATGAACAGGATTGTTGGAGTTACCGGTTGTTGTCTTCCAGGTGGTTGATGAGCTGGAGGAGAAGATGGGAGAAGGAGGTGTGATCATAGATTACCACGGCTGTGACTTGTTCCCTGAACGCTGGTTCCACATTGTGTTTGTCCTCCGCACAGACAACACCCACCTGTACAATCGGCTAGAGAGCAGGTACTGACCCCCTTATGACAGATCGACACTCTCTCAGGCTTTCTTAAAATGGTCCTAAACTTAAACATACAAGTAAAAAGAATTCTCAGTGAGGAGTCAGATATACGAGCTTTGTTTAAAGAGGCTACAGAGGAGTATCACTAAATTCCAATAACAGTTTTAGCCAGTTTGCCCTGGGAATCACTGGCAAACTAGATCTCCATATCAGGATAATGTATCCAAAATGATGAGAAAAGCCTCTTAATGTAATGTCTAAATACAGCCTCAGGCCCGACATTAATCCATGTAATGTAATTAAGAGCAGATTTTCACCCTGAGTAGCTTTTTACATCCTGGTCCAGATATTAAGTATAAGTTTATTATGTTCATTATTACGGATCAGTCTGGTCTGTAGCCTTAAGAAAGCTTGTTCAGATCTGATTTTAAAAACCATCCTCAGCAATCCGACCCTGGGGGGCTCTAAGTAAGTCTGTCCACACCCTGCATTAAAATGTGTTTGCAGGAATGCATCCTGTGATGGGATAGCACTTCCCCGCTCTGTAAACACGTCCACCTCCATCACACAGGATTAAATGCAACTGTTTATGTCGGGGAAAAGGAACAGTAATAAGTGTGCGTATGTTGAACGTATTAATTTATATTGTAGTGTGTATAATGAGGGAAGAGAGAGAGTGCATGATAAAGTCTGAGCAGCGGGACGAGTGTGGGCTCTGATGGTGATACTGGGAGGCACTTTTTACTTTCTTAGGTGACACAGTGAGTTATTGGGTAGAATATCAGAAATAGGGTCAAATGACAGATGTTACACACTGATGTACAGTAGGTGGCAGTAGTGGACCCACCAGTTGAGAGTGAGAGAGGGAGAGAAAAGGTACATTACGTTTTGGTTTGTGGTGTTTTATTATTTTGACCATAGACACTTCATCAACAGTAATAAGACAATTGGAGCATTTTGCCCAGGCTCAGCTTCTTCTGTAATCTTCTGCCTCTTTTTCAGTTTTGTTTTTGGCAGGTTTCGGCTCATGTGACGCATTTATTGTGTGCGAATGATTACATACTTCTGCTTACACACTGGGCGTCAGTTGAGTAGGTGGTCCCTCAGTGAGTCCTGTGGAGGCTTTGAGGATGTATTTGGTGCGTTCAGACCAGTGCGTATTTGAGATCAGATGACTCCGATCCGAATTTAATACCAGGACCTTTGTTTTGCTTTAAGGCTTCTTCAGTCGAAACGAGGCATTGAGTCGATGCGGCCCCTGTTCTCCTTATCTGTCACTTTCTGAACTGAAAAAAGTGGAAATGTTCTAGTTATCCAACAATGAGGAGCAAACAAAAAGAGCACAGTGCCTGTTTCTCTGGTCTCACTGGCTTTTCACCCCAGATTATATGAAGATGTCGTACATGTTCGTAAGGTTAAAAATTCTTTTCAAACATGGGAACATCGTAATTTGATTTGAATTGGCATTAGAATTAGAATCAATATTTGGCTGTAGAGAATAACAGACATAGATTATTGATTTGAGAGTAACAGACGTAGATTATAGATTCCAGAGAGTAACAGACATAGATTATAGATTCCAGAGAGTAACAGACATAGATTATTGATTCCAGAGTAACAGACATAGATTATTGATTCCAGAGAGTAACAGACATAGATTATCGATTCCAGAGAGTAACAGACATAGATTATTGATTCCAGAGTAACAGACATAGATTATTGATTCTAGAGAGTAACAGACATAGATTATTGATTCTAGAGAGTAATAGACATAGATTATCGATTCCAGAGAGTAACAGACATAGATTATTGATTCCAGAGAGTAACAGACATAGATTATTGATTCCAGAGAGTAACAGACATAGATTATTGATTCCAGAGAGTAACAGACATAGATTATTTATTCCAGAGTAACAGACATAGATTATTGATTCTAGAGAATAACAGACATATATTATTGATTCTAGAGAGTAATAGACATAGATTATCGATTCCAGAGAGTAACAGGCAGATTATGTGATTGTTCAGCATATAAACATCATAACACACAAAGTCACCACCACATTGTCACACTGTGATTACACAATGAGTCACGTAGGTATACGCCTGTCTTACTCACATTTTTATGTCAACAGTACAAGCAAAAGTTTGGTGATAAGATAAACCTGCGTCCTGGGTCTGGCATTCAATGACTTTGACTTTCCGCTTACCTTACACTCGTGTTCAAACTTGGAGTCCAGCTGTCTCACTACGTTCACGGTGTGTGTCTGACAGGGGCTACGCGGGGAAGAAGCTCGAGGATAACGTGCAGTGCGAGATCTTCCAGACTATCTACGAGGAGGCCATGGAGGCTTACAAAGAGGAGATCGTCCACCAGCTTCCCAGCAACACGCCGGAGGACCTGGAACGCAACCTGGATCAGATAGTCCAGTGGACTGAGCAGTGGATGAAGGACAATAACTAAAAGCTGGACTGGACCCTGTGGCCTTCACTGACAGGCCTTTCACATATCAGTTTATTGGACATTTAAAGAATAATTTACTGCACATTATTTTTCTATTTTTGGCCATTATGATTGAAAAAAGTTCTTGTCAAGGAGAAAAAAATGCAGTTTGTAGGTTTCAGGCTCTGGGAAATTAAAAGGCTAAATAGTACTACGTCTGCAACCAACTTACCGTTCAAGTGCTTCATCTTAAATCATAGTCTGTAAATAATTGACCTTCAAGAAAGTAAATTCTGATGCTCTTCCAAATTGCCTTTGAATAAAATCTATGTGCTCTTGGACACAGAAAAGGTATGTGTATGTCCCTGCACTTTGCTCTCGTCCTCGACGTGGAACAGACTGATGTTATACAAATAAAGTGACTCATAAACTGCTACCAGTGAGTCCAGTATCTTTGTTTGGCATTCCTATTCTAAAATGCTTTAAAGTCCATTAATGAATAGAATAATTAATAAATGACTGACATCCTGTCACGTCCTTTATATTGGCAATTTCTGATTATACGAAAGTCACAACCTATATGTCTTATCCGAGTTGTTTCTTATACACAGGATATCCTGACTCAGCTGCACAAGTAAAAGTAAACAAATGTTAGCAGTAAAACATACGCCAGTATGGGAGCTGAACATATTCTCTCTGAATAAGTGTAAAGTCTTAAAATCTTAAGTTCTGGGGATTTATGTTTTAAGACCAATTTTAAGAAATGCCCCCATTTTGTCTGCATATTTTGTGTTCATTGGCGTTCATTCTGGCTGTCGTCATCACCTACATTGCATCCTTTTTTAAGGAGACTAATAAATGCGAACATGTGGCAGAACACTAACTAGATTTCATCTCCATTTTTTGTTTAAATTCAACCTTTATCTGTGAAGTTCAAGTCATTTGTCTTGTCCAGCGTAGATTAGACCTCAGTGTACTGCTCTTCATCCCTGATAAACCAGGCTGTGGGGTGGCGTTAGTAGGTAAGGAGAGCTTGATAAAGGTAAAGAGATACTTAAACCACGAGGGACTTCCTCAAGGTAAGGACAGTAACTACCCCCATTGTGTCTCTTCTATTTGAGATCTGATTTAGAACAGTTTCACCTAAATTCCCTGAATTTATGTTGTGAAATCATATTTGGTTATTTTGTCCTTTTGTTTATAGTAGGAGAAAAAAAATTAACATTAATCATAGAAGCTGAGATGCGTTGAATGCAGCAGTCCATGTTCGATACCGGCCTGCGTCCTTTGTTGCATGTCATCCCCTGTCTCTGTACCATACCTATCATAGACAAAAAATACAGATGTTGTTTGACTGATGGATTGGTTGTCTAAAAATCAAAATAAAATGGCTGCACATTCCACATACAAACACACATACGTGCATATATGTGTGTGTATATGTATATACCAAGTGACTGCTCAGCACATTTAATTGTTATTTTAATAGTATTTCTGCCTGTATTACAGCGTTTTGAATACATTGGATATACAGGATAGATGACGTGACCATCCTGCACATTTTACATCACACTTATATTTGTCTGTATATGCAATACAGACAAATATTTTGAGTATATAGGTGTACCTGTACATGCAGTACATGCAAAGCCCGCGATTACATAATATTTATCTGACGTTTTCTGTATGAATGTGTGTGTGGCTGTGATGTTTTGGTGTAAGTGTAATGTCTTAAAACAAACCAGTCTGATGTGAATGCTATTATGTTGATGTGAATGCTTTTATATGACCTCCACCTGACCCAAACATGGAATTACATGGTTTTATGTAGCAGACATAAACTGTTATGAGACTTGGGGAGGGACATGTGCCTTTAGAAATTTGGAGCACCTGTTCCACTAAAATTCACACACACATCTTCTCAGCACTGCAGGACAGCGTTGGTTATGGCAGCGTGCCTGGACCTTTGTATGTCGGAAATTTGACCCATACCACACCAGGTGTGAAAAGACCACACCTGTTTGCAGAGCAAGAGTGAGTTCACAGGACTTTTCAGTGCATGATTAGTCAGCACTTGACGAGGCTGTTCCTGTCGGGGGTCCATGGAGGCGACGTGGTCTCGCATGTGAGGTGATGCTGACGGTAAGATTGATGATGGCTGTGGTGTTAAATGTGCATGTGAATAAGGATGTGTGTCCAAAGTGCATAGGCTGTGTGGTGGAACTGTCAACATTCCCACTCTAAGACTCTGCGAGTGTAATCTGCCGGTGTGTGAACACAACCTCCTGTTGATTGATCGTGACTGAAAGGCTCGCAGACAAACCGGAACTTCAGAAAACAAACTCTGTGGTTCTTTGGCGTGTTCTCGCAGCATGGTAATCTGATGTCGGCCCTTACAGGTTTCAGTCACTCAACTCCTGTGGTGTAAGGCCAAACCTTCACATGGCTATCTCAGAATAAATTTGCACAAATTAAACCATGGAACAATTTATAACAATCTAAAATACTGTAATTGAAGTTGAAAATATTCTGAATGGTGAATACCAACTGAATGGCGATAGAACAAGATGTTGTGCGGTTTACCTGCTGTTGAGTATAATAAACAATGATGCTTTTGTAATAAACGTATTAGGAACAGATGCAACAAGATGCAAAATAGTTTTGCATGTTGTTTGGTTAGACAAATAATGGCTGAAGGCTACAGGTCAAATAGATGAGGTTATGTTGGTAGTTAATTCACAATGGACAACCCCCTGCATCGGATCCAGATCTGACTGAGTGCTTCTATCTTGGTTTCAGTCCTCTAATAGTCACCAAATAGTTAATGAGCTGGGAGGGTGCTGATAGAATTTACTAGTGGCACAGTTCATTCAGATGATTCATGCGGTGTTAGCTTCCAATGAATAACTGAAATGCAAGAACGTTGTGCTCGTCATGCTTAACACCACTTCCCCATTGTCATTAAAACCTTTGAACTAGAAACCTTTTGCCACAACCTGAGTTCAGTGTTGTAAAGCAGCACAGTAAAAATCTTTCACTAAAAACCTTGAGTATCTTTTACAACACTGTTTTTTACTTGCGTATATTATAGAGTATACATAATTTATTCGTTTTATTACCTACATATCTGGAGGAAAATCCATACGTTTTCTTTTTTTTCCTTCGCTGGTTACGAAATGAATTAGGAAATGTTTTCAATATATAAACTAGGAGACGGACAGATGACTCAGAAAAAAAAGTTTGATGTTCCCGTTTGATGTATTTTGGTAAAAATCCCAACAACTGTGCTACGAGCTGAGTTTCTCCTGTTTGAATCAGTTGGACTTCTTCCTGTTTGTGATCGATTGACTCAAAATAAGTGTTAAGTTCTCATCGAAAACTACATAGAGAACTCTTAAAGTCCTTCTCATTTAACGTGTCGTACAAAGTTCAAGATCATCTTTAGATCGTGTATGAAAAGCTTCATTCGAGTGATTGGGAACTGAAGAGATAGAAACTTTAAAATGATTTTTCGTGCTTTTACTTTGAAAGCAAAAACAAATCAAAAACAAATGGCCATTGTTCGTTTGGACGCGTATTTATTTGACAGCTCTCCCCGGAAAACGTCATTTGACGTCACGGAAAACGGAAGGTCTAATTATTTACGGCGTGTCAGACACGTAGATGGAAGGACGAGTATGATATGATGGGTAAGAGGCTTTAATTTCATTTTCATTTGCGTCTCTTCACCTTCGCCACGGTTCGGTCTTCCTCAGAGAATCACTGTCGGTCTAAAGGGGACTTGGATGAGTGTGACACCGGCTCCGACCGTGATTTCCGGTGACTCTCGGCTTTATGCGATGCTGGCTGATGAAAATTCTCTGCTTCGCATTTATGTTAAATTTTGACTTTGTTAATTTTAACAAATCGAACTGTCCATTTGTGGTGGTGGTGGTGGTGGTGTTATGACTCGGTATGATTTTTACAACTCGTAATAATTAAATTGGAGGACTCTTCGTTCTTTTCCTATATAATTAAAATAATTGTTTTATGGTTTAAGATTTGATCACAACCTTGTGCAAACAAATTAATAAATTAAACAATAATTACCACACGTTTGTCAGCGTCGACATGAGCACCATTTCTTATCTACCTTAAAGGATGGTGGATAAAAAATTATGCTCTACTATTGTCAGTTTCAACGTAGTTCAGAGAAAATTGGACCCACGTCTGTTTGTGTGTCGCCATGAAATGTAAACTTAATGTGTAACACTCAGCATTAGATTACTACCTGTACTATTACCAGGAATGTCCCACTTCAATTATTTTAGGAACCCTAAGCAATGGTCGAAGAAAATCAAAACCATTATCACCACATCAGATAAACGTCCTATGATTCAAATAAGAATTGGCAATACAATATTACACAACTCTTTATCTGTTGCACAATCGTTGAACCAACATTTGTCATCTCTCTGTTCCAACTCATCTCCTGACACCTGCCTGTTCACTGGCTATATTAATAATTTTTCACCTTGCAGCTGTTCTATTTCTTTTTATTGGATGGCATAGCAAACCGGTTTATTAAATTAGCTTCCCATATACATATCTATCTACTGATCTATTCAACCTCTCGTTATGTACATAAATCACCTGTCATGTGGGACCTGTGCTCATCACTCCACGAAGGAGGCAAGATACTTGATCCAAACGATCATAGATCCGTATCCGTGATCTGTTCTATCGACAAAAACTAATCCGGCATCAACTTTCACAACATTTCAGAGCGGTTTCAGGCTGGACAGAAAAGGTAAGGTAATCAGCTACCACACTCCTCAAATTTGCCAGATAAGATGGGTTTTAACAAAGGCTTTTTTGCTACTTTGATCACTCTCTGCTTTTAGATCAACTACATCCTGTTGGTCTGTTTACAAATGTGGTTCAGTTCATACCATCATAACAGGAAACAATGTGTTGTATTACATGGAAACAAATCTGATCTGGTCATTCAGCAGAGAGGTGTGCCCCAAAGTTCAACACTGGGACCGCTTTCCTTTTCTTTTCACGTAAACAGTGTACCTTCCATCTTCAGTAACTGTTCTGTTCAACTTCATGCTGTCGACGCTGTCATATGTGCATCTATACCCAACCTGCCAGGAATTTAAGCTTCACTCCAGTCCGATTTCAACATTTTTCAAGATTGGCTGTCATGTTAAAAACTACCACTCTATAAAACGAAGTCGTGTATTTTGATCTTTGGAACCAGACAAAAACTTCAGGTGGTTCTTGTGTAATAAACTGTAATGACAGCATTCCTCTGCATAAAGCTGATGATATCAAAGATCTTGGTGTACGGCTCGACTTTGAACTCAGTGTTCTGAACAACTCTTCAAATTCTGACTTAGCTTAGAGACATAATGATGATGAAGGAAGATAAACTCACTAGCTTCATCTTATATTCAAATGGATTCATTTTAACTGTCCTCATTATTTAGAAAAGTAGCTGGTTACTTCAGGGCACTTATCTCAGCTGTGTTTTTCCTCTTCCTCTTGCTGGTAGGAGAGCCTGTGTGTTCACAGAACCATCAGACTGGAATAATCTCCCTGCTAATATCAGATCCATTTCATCCTTTGGCATGTTTAAACATGTCTTATCTTCTTCTTCTTATTGTTATTATTGTCTTCTTATTGTTGTTACTATGTTGTGTAACATGGCTGCTAGGGCGTGACGACTGCCGTTACTATATATCTGCTTCGTAGTGAAGTTTTATAGAGATCGTTGGTGGTAGCTAAAGTGATTGTAGCAGCAGTTGAAAGATTGTTTTTGTCATTTCTGCCTGATAATGATCGGTACAGTAGAGAGAGAGAGTCAGGAAGGGCAGGGCAGAGAGAGTTGAACCTGTGCCACTGTAATGTAATGTCACATGACTACCGTCTCCTGTGACTGACCAATCAAAAAAGTTTCCCATCTCGCATGCCGACTTCCTCTTACAGAGTTCTGACAAATCTCCCGTCTGTTTCTCACAGCGGCCTGTAAAAATGCCACAGCCCCGAGTGATGCTGGTGGTGACCGGAGATGATTTCGGCTACTGTCCCCGGAGGAACCAGGGCATCGTGGACTGCTTCCAGGCTGGAGGCATTTCCAATGTATCACTGCTGGTTAACGCCTCTGCTGCCAAAGATGCAGCCGATCTGGCTAAAAGGTACTTCAACTCCGCAGGTGCTGCGCTCTCAGATCAAACATCTGGAGATCAATCAGCTCAATTAGCAAAGATCCAGAGTAGGAACTTCACCGTCAGCGAGTTCTTGGCTCTCACTCTCACTCTGTACTTTCACTTTTGCGGTTAATTTCAGCTTTATGAAGTCTGTGTGATGTGTTTGTTCATAACATACTAATCCACTCAGTTGATTACATTTTGATTTATCATTAACACTGATATGTTTATTTGGCATTAACATCAGAGGAAGCAGGAGGAGGAGTGTTAATGAATAATAACAGAAATCACATTTAGAATAAGTAAACAGCTGAATAATGCAAACAGAAATGTTCACCACACACGAAGACACGTTTTATTTGTTGTTATTAAATATGACTTACAGTATAATAGAGCGGTTGCATGACGTGACGTTGACGTTTATTGTCTTTCCTACTCAGACATAACATTCCCATCGGTCTCCATGCCAACCTGACGGAAGGCGTGCCGGTGTGCCCGAGTCTTCGGGGGGCCTGCACCTTGGTCACCCAGCGGGGTTTCTTCCAGGGGAAGATGGGCTTCCGTCAGAGCCTGCAGAAAGGCCAACTCAGCATGGCAGAGGTACCCCGCTAACTGGTGTCAGCCAGAGACTGACGTGACCGACATAAGGTCACACGATCTCTGCTGTTGAAGTGTAAATATATAAGTAATCTTATATTATTTGACGTTACTGACAGTGAGAATGATGTTGCACAAAGTTGTGATTCATCAAGTGTGTTCATTTCTTTTCAACACGTAATGAAACCGATACAAAGTCAGCCATTCCTTACGGTACAAATAAAACAGAAACTGTACAACTTAAACATGAGAGCTCTCAAGAATGGACCTTTTTTCTCTTTTAATTTAAATTCCAGTTTTCATACTGCCAAAATTGAACCCAAGCTTCTTTTTTTTACCAACACTGTCCACTTCTTAACATGTTTTCAAATGATAAGATCGTCATCAGGGCTTCTGGCCTGTGACAAGATCAGCCGAACAACAATGAAAGCCCTTATTAAGATAAGATAAGATAAGATAAGATAAGATAAGATCTTTCTTTAATGTCCCACAGCGAGGACGTTTACAGTGTTACAGCAGAAAAGGAGATGGAGACCCAGTGAGAAGAACAAGACGTAGTAGATAAATAGTCAGTAAAAAGCAAGAAGAGAGAAGAGATAAGGAAAAGGTAAAAAACAGGACATAAGGAATATGAAAGTGGTCAAACAAACCAGTTAAAAATACAGAAGTACAGTCATGAGACAGACTGAATGATTGAGGTCATAGTGTCAGTCATTTCATTTATAAGATTTAATAAGTAGAATGCCCTTGTTACCAGGCAGCCCAAAAATAGATGAAGAATTTCAATGTGGAGGAGATGAATCATTTTCATCATGAATAGTTTCCAGCTGTCTTCATCTTCATTACCGTACTGGACAATAACATTCCAGGGTTTGTATTGTCGGCTGCATTGGGTGTTGCCCCCGTGAACTCACATTAAAGTCCTGTTTGTTTCTGACCCAGGTGGAGCTGGAGCTGAGGGCCCAGGTCAGGCTGTTCAAGGAACTTACAGGTCACCTGCCCTACCACATGGACGGTCACCAGCACGTCCATGTACTGCCAGGTTAGGCACACTACAGACATGGCTGGCTTGTCTTACAGCTCCTCCACTGAGATGTTTCTACATAAATTTCATAACCTCACAGCATAACGTCATGATCCCTCCCCCAAAATAAAAAGGAGCGCCATCAATCAGTAGCTGAGACAAAGGTGGATTTGGGAGTTTCCCCGGTGAGGTATCAGTAAAGTTTATCCTGCGGTAAAAGGGTGAAGTGTTCGGTGGGGAGTTTTCCGGAGGTATGTGTGCTTTTGTCTTAGACGTACTCGCAAAGTCGCTCAAACAGAAACTTGCTCTTATTGTGTAACAACTCACAAAACTTGTGGCACAGGTGTATCGTCGGAGTGTATCATCAGAGTGTGTTTCTAGTTTTAGTTCCCATGCAGCACGGCTCACATGTCTCTAGGCTCCCTGTAACCCAGGGATTAGTTTTCTAAAAGGCACCTACGTGTTTCTACAGGACACATTTTATATGCATTTAAACTTGACTGATCTCTCTTTTTCACACACACGTACAGAGAGAGGGAACGCTGTCTATCATCATTTATGATACTAACGACTCTTTCTGCTCTCCCCTCATCCCCTCATTCATAATTTGACTTGTCAGTTTAGTGGTGGATCATCAACCTGCTGCTCCTGTTTTCTGTTTACTGCATTTTAATGCCTTCTCCTTGTTCTCTCCAACCCGTCTTATAAATAGATAAAAAGTCTTCTTTTTTATTCCGAGTGCACTGAGGGTGTCCTCGCTGTGTGTTGCAGAGGTGCGTGAGGTCTTTGCACAGGTGCTGTCTGATGTCAGGATCCCTTACACCCGCGTTCCCGTTGAACCAGGTTTACACGACTGTCCGTGGCTGCCCTCGTACCTCAGACGCTTCTACACACAGGTGGAGAAAGACGCGCTGGACTCCATCCCCGTCTTCACTCGCTACGGAATCAGGTACATGTAAATGACACCATTTGAATAGCCAAGAGACCAAGTGACAAATCGTTTTCATAATAGGTCAAATGGACACAAATGGAAGTTGCACTTTTATCTGCGGAAAGAAAATATTGACAGAAAGCCGAAAACCGCAATATCTCTTTATTAGTGGTTAAATACAACGATTCTCGAGAAAATATTTTTTTGCAATATTTTTCAATTTAGTGTTAATATTGTAATTGTATGGCCTTTAACGTTATGTAGCCTACTGTGCGCACAGCATTTTGTAAAAATCTGCCCTGTTGTGTTCTATTATTAGATGTCATTTTTCACCAGGGTGTGTCAGTGTGATAAATGTGCCTGTAGCAGCCTGTAAACAATGAGTTCTACCGTCCAGGGTGTACGGAGGGAAAAGAAGCTGAGTCAAACAAACAAACAAACAGACAAACAGACAGATACCGTTGGGGAAGGAGGAAGAGGCCACTTCCACAGCTTCCATATTGCAGTCAACCTTTAATCAGGATTATTTTGTCTGTGCAATGGTGGAATTGTTAAAAAGTAATTGTAAATGTAAATTTCTCACTTGGCGTGTATTCGTATATCGTTCTAAATACTGCACTTAAGTGCATTTTAGGACCTTTTTTTACTTTAGTGGGGAATAAATGTTTTTTTCACAGATTATGCCTTTTACTTAATTACAAATTTTAGGGAAAATCGATACTTTTAATTCACTACTTTAGCCAAAACAGGTTTGTTCCTCGTTTTAAAAAAAAAAAAAAGAATTGAAAAATTGTCGATACTCTCTCCGTGCAGACTGGAAGACATAAGACCGAAACCAAAATTGTTTGATCTGTATTCTGAACTCTGAGTTGAGTTCCTTTGGTTTGACTTCTTCCTGTTTGTGATAGATTTGGACAGGATTATAATCTAGTTATTCTGAAGAATATCACAAGGTAGAAATGACACTGAAAGGAACAGAAATACTTTTCCATGTAATGCTTAAGTACAGTTATCCCAGAATACTTTTGATACTGAAGTGAAATTATCAGTATTCTGTTTTCCGATCAGTTTTAAGTCATTTTTAAGTGTGATTATCTGTATCTTTACTCCTCTGTAACTTTAAGGTGCTTCACCCATCACCTTCTAACTGTAACCTAATGATAGAATCAAAGGTGAGGACGTGACAGAATTAGTTTTGCCCTTTGCAACATTCTGGTTTTCCCCCTGAGTCCTCCAGGTTAAATAGTGGTTCACACCTGATCAGTGACCTTTAAGTCCGAAGTTAAAAAGGCATCAGCTGCTGTATAAAGAGTATAAATATACTGTATGAGGCTTATTTTTTTGTGTTTATGAAAAAATCCAGATGAAAGTTGTATGAAAATATTTGGGGGTTCTGCAGGAACTTTATGTACTTTTTAGACTTTGTGGATTTTGTGATGAACTGTGATTATTGAGACAAACACATTTAGCTAGTTACGTAGTACGTTGTTAAAATGCATAATAATGCATCGTAACAGGCAGCACGTGTGTTTGATAACCGCTGATCAACCCCTGGACACTAACCCACCTGTTCCTGTCCGGACAGGTGGCCAGATGTGTACCTCGGTCTGACCACCATGGGCCAGAGCATGTCCATCCCCAACCTGAAGAGGGCGCTCTCTCACGCCTTGGCCTCAGCATCCTCAGGCGCCTCCATGGATGAATCCGGGTCAGGTCAGCCCGTCGTCAGCGTAGAACTGATGGTTCACCCCGGTTACCCCAGTCAGCCTCAGGTAGGCGGCTGTGGGGAGGGGCCCGACGACTTCTCGCTGTCAGCTGACCGGCAGCACGAGCTGAGCGTGCTCAATGACCCCGCCCTGCAGGGCCTCTACAGCCAGGAGAGCGTGCAGCTCTGTGCGTTCAAGGATCTCTGAGGGGAACTCTGGACAAACGATTCTAAATGACACCCGAGGATGAAACAGACGAGCGGCCGAGTTGTAGGTGCAATAATTGAAGTCAGCCGTGTTCTAACGCCTCATGTACACTGTGAGACAGCCGTCATCTTATACGTTCTCGACCTTTACATGTCCCACCGTGCCACTTTGTATGAAGTCCTCATCGGCGTAACGTTGCAGAATATCGAGTTTGATCCGCGTCAGATTGTGCAATGAACGCACACGCAGGGAAGAACAGCTGTGCTGGCAGACAGGCTCAGTCCTCCACCTGTCCGTCACGTTCTGATGCCCTGCTCCTCGCTGTCTGACCGGCACGGGAGAACTTCGACGGCACGGTTGGCCTTTGACATTTGCGCTTTTGATAATTCGCGGTGAGGTCATCGGTCGTTTAAAGGGAATATTTTTGGTGAGTTTTCCGGCCATAAAACCACGTCATAGAAGAAACGCCGCAGAGAACAAAAAGAAAAACAAACAGAAAGTTTAGGAAGTCATAAAATGCATAAACGTGTTGCTCTCACAGTGATCACTTAATCTCGTGTTTTGCTCATTCGGAGCGTTAATTCGACCGCAGTCGTTGGTCAAATGAGTACAAATGAGTCGACCGTAACCTCGAACTATAGACGGGAAAGGAAGTCCATCCTGTCCTCTCTGTAGCTACAGACACCTCTAAGCCCAGCCAATGGAGAGGGATAACTGTACCACATGAATGACTTCTACAGACGTCATGGAAACACCACAGTCACAGTGAAAATTATTGGTGGTAGAGCTAGATTATGAGATTGTGCTATTATTCATTTTTGCCTTAAAAGTAGTGTGACGGTGTGTGTGTGTGTGTGTGTGTGTGTGTGTGTCTGATGCTGCAGTCTAGGACCAGCGTTCAGAGTCTCTGACCGTGGTTGCGTGTGTTTCTTGTGTCAGAGAATCATCGTCATCACTGAGATCCACTTGTGAGCGACATACGGATGAATCCCACTAAGACGGTGGAAGGATAGGGCCACCGTAGCTACGGGGCCGCCGTCACCGTCACCAGAGGATTCTTTAATTACTCACGTGTGACACGTCTCCAACACTGCACTAACCATGTTTACATCCCTGCACGCTGTCACATTGTCCGTTTCAGAAGTGCCTCGGCCGTCTCAGGTTTCTCACTCTGTAGCACTTTTTAAAATCACTTCACTGTCCGTAACAACGAGCATCTTGTCCTCTCCGACGGACGACCAAAGCTACTTCAAGTCAAGAGTAGCTTTATTTTCTTTAAAAAAAGAACTACAATTTACAAATTATAAAGTGGTTAATCCATAATATACTGTCTTCATGGAATATTTAACAGCACTACAAGCTCGGGAGAAAACGTAGTTGACAGCATGGAAGCTGCTTGGAGGGGATTTTTAAAAACTTGTGTGGTTTTAATCCAAATAAGAAGATTGTAGAGTAGAGTAGTCTGAACGTGTGTATTTTCTCCTGCCGTGTATTCCACAACACATGCATTGTGATCACATCCTGTTTTTATATTTGTAAACTAATCGTAGAAGCTGATTTCTCTGACTGAAAATGTGTGCAATTCCAACGAAACAAAGAAATAAACAATGTAAACGACGTTACAAATCATTGAATTGATGAGATCAGGGAAAAATGATTTAGTGTGCGTCCCTAAGTAGCTCGGCAAAAGCTACACTGCTACTTATGGGAGAGCAATGAGTAACTGACTGGAGAGGTGACATGGTTTGGAACATCGCTGCTCCTCTGTCACGCTCCGGGGGGAAATTAGTAGTTAGTAGCTTCATTATTTGTAGCCAGCTAATCGTCAACATTGCCAGCAAACAATGCCGAAGTCCTCGTAATAACGCAGCGTGTGACTGTGAGAGGCTTGCATCTCCAATTGCGTGCTCTCGTTGAAAATGTATGATAGCTAGAATTTATGGACAAAAGGAAAAGAAAAGATAAGAGAGAGCGTAATGGTAATAGTTTGTCTTTGTGAGTCCAAAATGGTGCAGGTGAAGTAAAACACAGCCGTTTCATAAATGTAGAAGAGAACATGTGGCAAATACTGTATATTGGTGGAAAATGAAGACCCTGACCTGAACAGTGGAGGTGAGGTCGGTGTGATCAGTGGATGATATGAGGATTGTCATCAAATGTTCACTTATGGAAATGCAATCAAAGCACAGCGCAGTCGGTGCTATGAACTCTGACCTTTTCAGCTCCGTCCACATTCTGATGATCCTGAGGTCTATTTATTATCTCTCTGCTGTGAATTGTTATTGACGCAGACTCCGTTAGTGTGAATTAGAAAACATTTTTTTGCCTTCTTGTCTTATTATTTATGTTGTGTCATCCATCAGAATTTCATCTGATCCCCGGGTCCATAAGATTGAATATTTCTCAGTTTGTATAAATATATATATATGTATATTGTTCTGCAGA
>OMNV01020542.1:0-10640 GCA_900303265.1 Brotula barbata | reverse complement strand
TCTGCAGATAATATGCCATAAATGAAACTCCTACACTTTTTTTTTGTTTTTACTAACAACTCAATGATGTTAGATGTGTGCAGACAAATGATTGAAAGCCATTGATATTTTTTTCAAACTAAATCTATAATAAATATGGATATAAAGTAAGGCTAATTTGTCGTGTTGTTTGTTGTAGTTGTTCTTAGAGCTGAGTCCTTCTGAGTCCTTCTCCAGCCATGGTAGTAAGTGTCATGGTGTACCCCAGGAAAGCCCAATAAAATGTGGCACCACTATTTCCCAATGTGCAGGCACAAGAGGGTTAATAAGAGTTTGATCAGCAAAATGACTAGACGCCTCTGGGTGGAGACAGCAGGGAGCATCCTTCCCATCAGTGTGAATTAATGTGATAAATTACCATAAACGTGTCCTGTAAGAACTCTTTAGATTATTGTTATACATTAATCTCCGAGTCTTACGAGATGAACTTATAGACCCTGCTGCAGCTGTGCGTGGGAACTTGATCTTAACCAGGAATGTAGTTGTGCCACAAGTTTGGCGAGTTTATTGTTATATAAACTCGTATGTTCTACTTGAACGCCTTGACAAGTACACTTAAAACAAGTGGAAACGTGATAACGTGTGATCCTCAACTTGGACCAGAGATTCTTCAAAATATTGAAAATTTAATTAGAAAGAGGCTTTTACGGCTGAAATGAGGTTTTTACTCTGAATTGTATCTACTCTCTGGATTTTATCCCATAATATTATATCAGGCGACATCACAATGTTGATATCTGTGCAGTCATCAAAAGCCAAAGACATGTCAAATCCACTTCACCAGCAGGCAGACAGTGAGGCCAAATTGTTAGCCATCTTTATTATGAAACAATATTGGAACCAGATCAAACAGTTGTTACAGTTGGTGTTTTTGGCCACTCCAGTCCCTTTTCATTTCCTGACACATCCCTGAACATCCAGCCCTCTCCCAGCTGCTTTCACAAGGTGCTTGTTCAGAGGACGGCCTCTGGGAGCTTCGCTTCTTTCCAGGACACTGGATCTTTCTCCAGCACCCCCTTCCTGCTGACTGTTCGGTCTGTTTTTTGTTTTTTTGCTGGGGAGCTCACAAATGGATCTGCCACTGGTTAGTGTGGTATAGGGCTCTGTGTTAAATATTCCAAAGGGAAGTAAGTAGGGATGCCCAATGGGAAGGAGCAGCATGCGTGCATGGTTCAAATGAACAAAATATCTTTTTTTGCCATGTTTATATGCCAGATTTGAATCAAGATAATAAGTGATGAAAGTTCAACAGATTTTAAGAAACTCAAAATGCCTTCTTGTCATGCAAAAACAGCGTGAAACACTCTAGAGTGAGATTGATCGACACTGCAGAAATCCACAGAGTAAATCTCAGAACAACTGAGCATAGTGACGTTTAATTGGTCTTAAGAGGGTGATCTACTGCATATATTTTTCAGTGCGAGAAAAGTTCTTTTGTCTCAATTACTCAAGAGCCTTCCATTTTCTAAACTAGAACGAATGACTGGTTGATTAATATATAGGCTGCACTTCCTGCCTGTTTTGTTTCTGCTTGGTGGGGTACAAACTGTGGGGGTAACAGAGCTGTGAGAGGGATTGTTCCGCACAATATGGTGCAGAAGTCCAGAAGCAGTGGGGGTCAGTCAGTTCAGCTCAGGGTCACATTTTAGCACAAGCAACCAGGTGCTAGCTACAGCTTTTATTGTTTTCAGTCTGCTGTACATGGTTTCAGTCTGCAACTTTCTATTGATTGTGACAGATTATTGATGAAGGAAGTAAAAGAAACAAGGTGCCCAACCACCAGGTATCTCAAACGTTCCAGAAAAATTATATCTATGTCATAACTACTACTAAACACAATAATTGTACATAAAGAGGAAAGTCAACAAAAAATTAATACGTTACTTTTGAGTATTTCCTTCTTTAATGTATCACCATCTGAACGTGATGCCGTAACTTTTTTCTTTTTTACTTTAAGAAAACAGTAGAAAGTTAGTAATGATTTGGAGCTTTATGACGAAAAGGAGGAGGATGAAAGGGAGGAGGAAGCTGTCTGATCCACAGAGAGTCCTTGGTGGGGACGGACGTGGAGGCTTCTGCCAACGCCCGGCTTCAATCAGGCGGCTCCTGGGCTGCTGAGGGGAGGGGGAGTGATCAGTTTGGGAGGAGGATGAGCGTGGGTGGAGGGAAGTAAAGGAGAGAGAGCAGGAAGGCAGGAGGGGAAAATTTGTATTTGGCTGGGCAGGTGAGACAGAGAGATGAGGAGAAAGAGATAGAGAGAGGGCTACACGCTCGTCAGGTGATCAGTCCGTTGGCCGCTTTTCTCCGTGTTTCTTTGTAAACTCCTCTGCATTCTTCAAGAATTTTTTATGGTCCTTTGAGTACTCCTCTGCTATGTCTGCCCTCAGGGGATGCTCCGGCTGGGGTTCATTCACCAGTGAGAGAAGGGAGTCAATTACTGCAAGACAAAAAACACAAGGAAAAGTTCTGTAACTAAGAGCAGCAACTACAATGCATCAGCAAAACTCTGCTAAAAAAGAAACATACCATAATGTGAGGGAAAAGGATGAAAGTTAGGGAGAGGGCGATTTATGTGGACGTTTCCTCCATTTGAACAGCCAGGTGTGAAACAAGCCAGAGAGGGAAAACAGCTGATACCGAGTGTTGTGCATCTCTCATCTCTGCCCTGAACCTTCTTGCAGACAGTAGTGAATGATGACACGCAGACAGCCTCCTGAGACATTCATCCTTTCAACCTTCATGCGAGTACCCCTAGACTAGTGTGCAGTTTTTACACCCTGGAAGCCTCGAAGTTCTTCCTCTGGTAACTGAGGTTTCAAATAAGAGTGTGTATAGCTCACTCTCAGGCTGTGCGATACGATTTCAACAAAACAACGTACAACTAGATGACAAAACAATAATTTATGACAATTAATGATTTAAGACAATTTAGCACCATTTCGATGGGCAAAAACTCTTAAGTAATATTGCATGAGTGGAACAAAAGCGCTGATTGCTGTCAAACAACACTGTGCTGCCTCTGTTGCTAATAATAATCAACATGTGAGATGTCAGATGTGTGACCTTTGTTGTGTGAAACCCAAGGTTTTGCATCAGCAATAAAGTGCTGAAGATTTTTTTCAGGTTAACATCAACCATTAACTCAATCTAGGAGCATTTGGATTTAGCCCCCAAAAAAAAGCTCTGACTAATGTCAGCTCTGTTTACCGGCAGTTCAGAACATGAATGATATTATTTATTATCTTGCCAACAAAAAACCTCAGTTAAGTTAAATAGTTACTACTCACTTGTGCCTAAAAATGAAGAGTGGATTCAGACTTTCAATAATTTAATACCAATTCAGATTTGGACAATTTCGCTATTGGTTAGTGTAGACAAAAATGGACCTTTTACCGAATGCATTTTTGAACGAAGATGTCTAAATTTAACATTAACTTTTTATGTAGGGTAGCTGTTCAGCAGATAATGCATTTATGACATAGTGGGACTCTACTCAGGGCTGTACGGTGAACGCTGACAGTTTTCATTGGATATGTTATTAGAAATTATTCTGTGCTAAGAGAAATATGTTTACACTTGCATTTATCATAACTGTAAAAATCAGCGAGAGATAACCATACTGATCTGAATATATGAAACAATATTTTTCAAGACTTACAACCAATAACCTTAATGAAATTACTCATTGGCTTTTTACTTGCAAAATGTAATATTGCACTTACAGTAACGTTACGAGTGTAGCTGTCATCAATTTGATTACTTCGCCTGATTCACTGTCTCTCCTCTGCTCTGTTGAGCTTTTGTGTGTGTGTGTGAGAAGCAAAAAGCCACGCCCTTTGTGAGAAGAGAAACTCAAGTGACCACAAATGCCACCAAAAACTAGTAGAGACTATGTTATCTACGTCACCTCTGTGCACTCACTTCATTGTAGCACAGTGTGAACCTTTATAATGCGTTTCAATGTCATTTATAGGCATGTTGGGTTTTTCTCGCCTCCTTACTTTCACCGTTATATATTTAGGTATGTTTTAGTTTAATATAAGCGTAACCCGTGCTTACAGAAATATTTCAAAGAGAAGAGACCCTGTTTTATTTTCTAACCAATACCATACTTTCTCTTGTCCTGGACAAGTACCTGTCCGTTCCAAACGTATTTTGAGGCGCATACTGTCCGTTACAAAGCAGGTACTAAAAGAACTTCAGATCCTGCCTTAACTGAACACAACAAGCTATGCCAACTAACAACTTTAAAAGTAAATGTATTTTTGATTAATAATACATCTTTAACTGTCCACCTTTCTAACACCGGTGCTCCCACCTAATAAATTAAGCATACAGGCTCGCTACTGACAAGTCTGTATAGCCAACAAGTTGGCTGTGACTCCAGCACCTCCCTTTCAGAAGCTTCAACTCATTTGCCTTTCTAAAAAAAAAAACAAAAAAACATGCATCCACATAACAAAAGGAAAAGTAAAACTAAAAGCCATTTGTAAAAAAACTGTATCAATTAGGAAACAATTGCAGAAGCATCCACCCATCGCCGACTGTGCCAAAACTAGCGCAAACGAGAGTAGAACATACTTTCACAAGGAGCAGCCATCTACCTCAGTCTGTTGCTATTGTTTATCCGCAAAGATATTTGTGCTCAAGGTGTTGCAGATGAAGGATTTAGAAGAGCTGCAACCACCGTATGTATGTTGCTTCTGCGACAACACATCAGAAAGTTGGCTGTCAAAGCTGCGTATAGCATCGGCCATAAACATGTATGTGTTTTTGTGAAATTTTAAGACAAAATTTAAGTTTTGTGATATTTAAGACTAGATTAAAAATACTCATATTTAGTGATCTTGATAAAAAAAAAAAATCTTAAGCTAATTCTCCAGCTCCCTGATAAGTGTTTCAGTATCTACTGCCACTACACAAATGTAACCTTTGGTTCACCACAATATTGCTTCTTAAAAAAATATTAAATTTTTATCAATTGTTGTAATTTGGATAAGATTTATTTTCCTGAAAACAAACACAATGGATTGATTTTGATCCATTTTGACATGAAGATTCACTCTTAAAAGGGCCGAATCGCATGGAGTCATGAAAGTCACTAACTGCTTCCTGTTCTGCGACACTCGAAAACCTGACCCGAGCCAAGTTGAACTGCCCTTTCTAAACCTTCAATGGGGCTGTGATGATGTGGCATCATATAGATTCAATGACAAACACAGCGGCACAGAATTAATCATAAACTCTGCTTAAACAGACTGCACAGAGGACAATAACTGAAAAGTCATAAACTTCTCCACAGTGCAGAACTGCATGCATTTGCTGCACTACAAACATCTGGTGCCATTGTTCCTGTTCTCTATTTCATATTTTACAACAGATGTTCCTCAAAATTATTTAAATCAAACTACTGTCTGATGACGCTTTATCTGTGGTAGTTTAATCGCTTCCCTTGAAATCGCTGACTTGTTATAAAAGCTCATCCTGTCCTCCCGCAAAAGGTCCCACTTCAATGCAAACATGCCAGGCAGCCATGCCGGAAGCCTACCTACCGGCTAGCATGGTGTGTCTATGTGGCACTGGTACGATTCATAAGCAGTGGAAATATGCCGTAACACACCCACCTTGGTCAGTTTTGGTGGCAGGTTTCCAGTTCTCTGCACTGATGATGGGCAGACACACCTGTCCCTTCTCATCGATGTTGGGGTGATAGATCTTTGTCTTGAATGTGATCTTGGGGGGCTTGAATGGGTACTCAGTGGGAAAAATGATTTCAATCTTGAATGCACCTTTGTTGTAAGGGGGGTTGTCCTGGAAAAGAAATAAGAGGTCAGCAAGGAAAACTGCAAACAGTGTTGAAGCATTTAAAGATCAACAAGCTTGAAGAACTTACAGGAAGAATTAGCCCTTGCCATAACAATATGTTTGATTCTTCAACTTGAATGTTTATGAAGTTTTTCATTGTAGACTTGCGAATGTCTTCAAGTTCCTGAAAGAGAGGGCACAATTTTTAAAAAAAATGAAAACATGTAGTGGCTGATGAACAGAAGTGGATAGGTACATAAAGTATGATATACACGCTCAATCACTTAGTTTGATTTTGTAGAGGATACAATTTACATGACAAATTCTTCCCTCATCTGGTCATTTTCTATATGTATGCCCAGAAAATAAACAGCTTTTGCAAGGTACACTTAAAGCATTGTATGTATGCATCATTGTATATATTACTGAGCTTATCAAAATTTCCAAACATCATGGTTTACTCAAAAAACTACCCAGTGGCTACAAAACAGGAAGCATTTAACCCAAAGACATGAAACTACTAAGAACGGGCAATGCTACGGTTATGCCATTATGTATCCATTATCAAATTAAAATATGCAACGCCTATATATCGAAAAAAACAAACATAGATAGATAGATAGGGTTCAAGCAGAATTATTTCTCCTGACATTTTACAAATGCTTGCTCATTCCGTGAGCGTGGTTTAGCTAAAACCATAAACAGACAGAGAATTTCAGAATAACTGATATGGAACGCATTTATATGCCGTCTGAGCCGCAATAAATAGTGTTTATAGGTGTGTTGTGAGCTGCCGGGCTGTGGAGATTTACATAAACCAGGTCGGGAGCACACTAGCTAGGGTGTCATCCGGGCCACCTGCCACCGGGCTCGCCTCGGTTTCGATCTGAACTCGGCTAACGACAAGCTCAACGACCAAACCGCGAGAAAGTCCATAAAATTAGCCAAGCACCGAGCGAAAACACTGAATTTGTCCAATTGTATATTACCAATGTGTGTATTATCGTTAGACACATGGAAATCAAGGGTTGCCGCCTATCACACATCTAACAAGCTAACGTTAGCTGCTGATTCACATCACTCTCCGTCATCCTTCATAACGCAGTCAAGACCGCAGCAGCTGCTTTAGCTCACGATGGCTAACTAGCTAGCTGTAGCGCTGCTAGCATGTAAGGTTAGCTGATTAACTTCACGACCCCCGGCGCTGAATTTGGACCATAACTACGACACAATCCACGTATAAAGGTTTCCCAACGGTGTTATAACGACCTTCGTCACGAATGTAGTACAGTCGTGGATAGCATTGAAGTTGTTTGAAGAAGCGGGTCTTTCTACTGGCCTCGGGCAGGGTCCCTCTATTCTTTCTGGCCTAACGTACCGGCGCTTTGCGAACAGATATTTGGTTAGCTAGGTGGCTAACGGTGGGGGGGAGGTACTTCCCGGTTTTTAGGTTTACACAAAACATTGACACAAAACGTTTCAACAGTCAATAGTATCGTTATATGTGAGTTTAAGCGACGAACATATGCGCCCACTACGCCGAAGTCCTCGCACATAGCTAATGAGTGAAATACGACGCGATCAGGAGACTTACCTTGGCCAGCCTCTTGCTCGCCGCCATCTTGAAGCTAGAGTGTGCTCCCAGAATACACTAGTGATGTTACGTCTGATAGCGACGCTTCGGAACGTGCGTCAAATCTGCTAAACTGTTTGATCTGGAGCAGTGCGCCGAGTCTTGGTTCAATCTCGGGGAGAAAAACAAAACACGTGATCGATGACGTTTCGCCTCCACGGCTGCGTTATTGGGTGGTGATACATATGACTGCTTTGTTTTGACCAAACAAGGAGATGACGTCACTCGGCAATTGAACTTGTGGGTTACTAAAGCATCGTGGTAATATTTGCTGAAATGATTTTAAAAGAGTAAAGGTGGCAGCCAACAAGAAATGCTCAGTCCGCAATGATTTTTTAAAAGAAGTAACGCGTGTACAATTTAAATGAAAAATAGAGAAAGTAGAAATTGTGACAATACTACTCGGTAAGGATGCCTACCTTATCAGATAGGAGTATGTCATAATTTGTTCAATTTCACATATGACATTGGCCCAGCTGAAATAATTTTACATTTATTTATGTTGTATTGCCTTTTTATTTCTATTATTTATTGAGTTGTCTCTCACTGTCAGCCTCATTCGTATGGATTAATGAATTGGTCCTCGATGTGTCTCTTCTTTGAAGGACAACGCCACCTTTTGTTGAATCTGTTGCCACAGCACAATGTCTATGAACTCAAATGTGCTTCTGGGAGCAGGATTATTGTTAAAATAAAAAAGGATTAGATCTCATCTGTAAGAGGTCAATTCAGGAACTCCACCTTTCGATGGTTGCTTCATTCCTTGGAGAGTGACCTATACATAGTGGAGTATAATAATACGAAGAGAAATCCACATTCATGGACGCAGTAACACTTGAATCTGGATGAATAATCCAGTCTAATAGTTTAAAACTTCCAGTATATCTGGGGAGTCCAATTTGTAACAGGTAACAATGTCTATAATTGGGCATTGTTACCTCTTTTACAACAAAAGAATAGGATACAATATAGAGAATATCCATTCCTTGGCAACCTTTAGATATTTACACCAAAGTCACAAACTCACAGCAATGTTGACTGTGTATTGGACTTAATTTTTCACAAGGAGCACTATTTTTTTTAAATGATGCTGAAAAATTGGTTAAGAACAATGTTTTTTAACAATGTTTAGGTGGCCTCAAAAGGATTTCTCTGGATTTCTTGATGTTTTCTGTGAGTTTTTGATCTGAAGTGGGAAAAAATTGAATAACAACAGGATCATAAAGGTTCGTTATGAGTGCGGAAGTAATGATAGTCTACTCTGTAACCAATAATAATGTAAACTATTAAATTAGTATCTGAATTATTTTATTGTTGTGTCTTGGTGAATATTCTTGCTTCTTCAAATAGGAAGGGTAGATTAGAAACAGATACAACTGTAGAGATGACAACTATGAAGATGGCAAGAGTATCATTAACTGTGGGCCAAACGAACATACACATGGACATCTAACTGAGACAAACATGTGCACACACACACACACACACAAACACATATGAATCCTGTCCACAGATCAGTGTGAATATCAACACCTATATATCAAACACTGCAAGCATTATATGGACATATTGATTGGTGATGGTTTCACTCCAGAATTGAAGGACAATTGAACATTTTAGAAAAACGGACCCTTTATTTTATAATTTTCTGTTATGTATTTAGGAAAAACAGGTAATAAAACATGAAACAATTTGATTTGTCCAGCTCAGGCATCAAAAGCAAGACTTTTTATGACATGGCTATACTTGGCTAAACGCTGTTGCTGATACTCAGGAACCTGAAAAACCAAGATTTTAAAATATTGTTTAATAAATGCTTTACCATTACCTAAGTCACATCCACATTGTACTCATTCAATTTCTGATGAGACTTATATCATATTAATTTGACCAACTTTCCTTTAATCACATTTTTGTTTTACTAATTCAAGATTATTTGAATTAAAATGATCTGGTAAATGTGACAAATATATTCTCAGGATCACACCAACGTTATTAATAATATTTTATATATCTTTATAATGAAGGATAGAGTAGGAAGTTGTAGGATAGGAGTAAGAATGACAAAAAATAAACTTGTCAACCACAAGACCACAAAGTGGATCTGATCAAATGTTCAAACAAAACGAGTTGTATAACAGTGGGCTGAAAACCTGGCATCAAAATTAATGAATTATCAAAAATAATCATCAACTGATCAATATTTTAGAGTGCTGATGTTCAGATTGAATTTTGGTGGCTGGCCAATGTCCCACACCTGTCTTGAGATAGCCACGTGGTGTGATGTAAGCTTCTTCAGAGGAGGTATGGGGGTCAGCATGTCCTCAAGGGGATACCAATGGAGATTACCCCATGGTCAGAAAAAACAGATGATCCCCACTTTATGCATACATGGGTCTCATTCACCTCTTGGATGATCCCCGGGTAGATGGTGTGGTCGTACACCAGGACACACCATTTCAACTGTGGGATTAAAGATGAAGCACTTTTTTTTCTGTCAATTCCCTGTTGCAGAACATATAAAGCTCATATCACAGTAGAGGATATTCCCAAGTGAAGTAGTAACAACCTGGTAGAGCCTTGTTGTGGGGGTACACCAGAAAGGTCAGCTGGCATTTCTTTCCTGGCATCGTCCACAGTTTGCTGCTGAATGTAAAAACAATTTCACCTTCGATCGTCCCTCATAGGCTGGCAAGCCTATCGGTCTTCCTCTTCAATGTGCCACACACACACCATCTGGGGCACCTTTACCATGGCTGGTTTCTAAGTAGTTCCAGGTTCCTTGTGTAAACACTTTCTTGAAAATTTCAGTACAGAAGAGGTAAAAATGACCTTTTGGCTTTTTGGACTGTGTCCCAGGACCGTCGCTTTAAAAATGGATGGCGGTCACATTTAGGCATCTCTTGGATTTCCTCTAGGAATGGCTTCAGGTGTTGTCATTTGGCAGGTGGTCCCTTCAGTCTGGATGCTGCTTCAGTGCCGGGAGTGAGGGCAGATGCCCCACCCACATAGTAAAAACCCCAGTGTGAAAAGTGGCCTGTTGGTGTGAGGCACCAAAATGGACATCTTGTACCTCAGTGCTGTACTTGCAGCAGTAGTTCAGTGAGAGGTCAACATGGACTACACATTCAATCTAAGAATTAACATGTTATTACCATGCAAT
>OMNV01020540.1:0-16055 GCA_900303265.1 Brotula barbata | reverse complement strand
GCTGAAACACTAAACGCGTTAATTGTTTCGCAGGTGCGTTTGATTAAAAATGTTGAACTTTGGGTGAAAGCCGATCAGCTCGCTGCATCTGCTACAAACCTTCACTCTCACACACACACACACACACACACTGCGTAATAGTAGTTGTGCTGTAAATCCACAGGGTGAGAATCAAAGTATTATCTTTCATATTAAAATGATCGACGGACAAAGAGGCGGTGAGCCCCGGAGCTCTCGGCTGGTTTCGTCAAACGGCTCCGGATTTTCGAACGTCGACTACGGACCGAACTGCGCACTGTTACCAAACAAAGACCGCCGAACTGTCATGGATTTAAATCCCATTACACACACACAAACGGAGGGGGGGAAAAAAACCCGAGAGATCCGGCAGGCTGCCACTCTTACCTGCGTGGGCCACTTCAACTTCCAGCGGTGCGCTTAGTCCAAACTTGCAGACAGACAGACAGACAGACAGACAGCAGCGGACAGTGCGCGTCCTGGTTGTCCTTTCTTTCCCAAGGACCGCGTGTGCAGTTTGGCAACGGTCCGATTCCTGCAAGACCCGCACGGAAAGCGTGCGCACTCGGCGTGGAACAGCTGAGCTCTCCGCGTAAAAGCGTCGCGGAGCTTCGACAACAACGTGTCACTGAGCGGAACGTTCCCTGCGCTCCCTCTAGTCGGTATTCCCAGCCACGCAGCTGTCCCCTGTCGGAAGGTAACGCAGTTGTGCTTCCTGACTCCCCGTAGTGCAGGACGGGAAAAAAGGAAAAGTCATTCGGCGAGAACGCGGAGGATCAGCAGCCGCTCAGCTGCTCTTTTGTCCGATGTGTAGTTGTCAGCTGATAAAATGCGCATCCCGCCGCTTTGCACAGCATCGCCTCTGGTCTGCCCGTCAGCTGCGATGTTATGATAGGCCTGAAGGAAAAAGATGGAGGGTCATCTATGACCTCTATAGTCTGGGAACAGCTGATAATGGCAACAAAATCAATCCTAATAATATAGAAAGAAAGAAAGAAAGAAGCCAGGTGGATCACTGGATGTCTAAAGATTTTCTGACAAAATGGAAAACGTCGTCCCATAAATTCCACTTTTTGTCCACAGCCTGCCTGTGTCTCGTCTCTCTCTCCTTTCTCTCCCTGTGTTCGTTAAGCTCACCTACGGTGCCATGTGTTGGCAAATACTTGGCCGAGGCTCAAATCTGCTATTTTTCCCCCCCCTTTCCATTCAGTTTGACAAAACGAAGTTGTAAATAAATGTGTTATTTCCACAAAACACAAGCAGCAAAGGGTTATTCAAGCTGTTAATTAAACTGTTAGATAAACAAGTAAGTGGCTCTGTGTTCAATTTAAAATCTGTCTGGAGATGAGCTATCAAATAAGCCCGATTCATATTATTGTTGTGCTCCATTAGCCATCTGTAGTGGAATTGATAACTTGCAAAAAAAAAAAAAATCCATCCCAGTGTGAGTGATGTCAACATGGAGGAATATCACGATTATTGGAGGTCTTTGAGCTGACGGTGCAGTTGCTTTGAGGGTTGATTACCCCAGTTTGACTTGATACGCCTTTAGTTACTGATTTCACAGAATCCAAGTCAAAGAAGAAGAAGAAAAAAATGGCTTCAGTGTTTTTTTTGGGGGGGGTTTTTTGCCAGCTGTGAAGATTTCATCTTGATGAGCTCGAGTTACACCGATAAGTACAATCGCCTTCCGGCCATTTTCCATCCCCAGTTAAACCGAAAACACATTTACTTTGAATTAGCTTTGTGATTGAAGAAAACATATGAGACCTTATATCTGATAGACTTCAAATGATAGCATTTAGGGGAGAGACAGGGGGAAAGCAGAATTTCATTAATTACAAAAGCAACAGCCCGCTAATCCAACTAGAAAGGCGTTTTGAGGCAGAGACATTCTCCGGTTCTGAGAGAGAGAGAGGGTAACAATACGGAGAGTAGATCAGAGACCTTCAAGCTCTGGTCTGCGGCCCGTTTCTCAATAGGGGGCCAACTACTGCAGCTCTGACTGGGCATTTTTTTATTAATCCCCTTCCCGAATTTACCCCACGTCTGACCACATGCCGTGATGAAGTTATCACTGAGGACAGCTTTTCTCCGAGCAGAACCAGCTCCGGCCTTCGACGCTTGATTCTTCTATTATACTCGGAGCACATCAAACAGTTGCCTCCATCAAATGGCATTATCTGCATGAAAGGCAACTGCCCAACAATCTATCTCCAAGTCCACCGCCATTCAATCGCCAGTCAAGGGCATGGAGGAAAAAAAAAAAAGAGGAAAGAAAGAAAGGACATGAAAAAGGAGAGGAATTCTTGTAAGAGCTGTTGAAGCCGATACCCCTCCTCCTCTTCCTCCTCCTCCTCCTCCTTCCACCCTCTCTTTCCTTCAGTCGAGCTACTTTTCTTTTTTTCTTTTTTCCCCCTCCTCTGTAATATACTTGGGGGCTTTTCGAGAAAGAGAGACAGTATGTGGAAGTTAGTTACTTAGCAACAAATTCACACATCCACACGAAGGTTCGTTTTAAGTTTGCTACACTGGCGGGTTAATGACAGATTAACAGTCCTTCACTTTGGCGAACCAAAGAAAATACCGTGTTCGGCTTGATAAAAGTGTCTCCTCGCCACACCTCGCCTTTGATTTCCATATTCGCGACAGATTTCTTCTTTTTGTGAGGCCTTCACTTTCTCTAGTCAGATTCTCTGTGTGAGTCTGTGCAGTCTACTGTGCCCTCTATTGGAAGCCAGTCACTTTCAACTCTCATACTCAAAGAATAACCACAGAGAGGTGCGTGTGTGTGTGTGTGTGTGTTCGACAAATGCAACTGCGCTTTGCACAACGGAAAAGAATTTGTAGAAACCCCTTGAATCGCAGATGGAGAAGGTATTGCCGTGTACTACAGCCGCAGTGATATTTTACTGTGTTCAGCGTCTTCTTTTCCTGGCTCGTAGGGATAAATCGGTCAAAATAAAAACGTGGTAACGCGGCACCTTATTATTTGCTTCCCGGGTTACCTATGGCTTTACGAGGATCCCGCTTGAATACACAAAACGTGAACCAGAAACTTCACCAGTGAAGCCCAAGAGCATAGCATACATTAAAGAATAAAAGGCCGTATCTCCCCGCCGCTGCGTATGCTTTACAGCTGTATGGTTTCACCAGAGAAAACAGATGGGCCACACCACGGGGACAGAGAGACCTGTGGACATTATAAAAAAAGCAGCGTTGACAAATTATGCATACAGGCCTTCACTCTACCACCAATGTATGCGGGAATTTGTCCCCGTGGGTCAGACAGTAAGTCCGATGTTGTGTTCAAAATTGTGTCTTATCGTGTCCGGTGTCTGTTAAGGAGCCGGAGCAACAATGGCTGTGTACTGTGTATATATACAGTGCATTATAGTCCCACTGTAAAGGCTATTGCCTTTTGTTAGTCCAGCATTGTGTTCGGTCAACTAAACGGATGTGTATAAAGGGATTGGCCAGAACTTCTCTTTTCATGTGGAAATGAAACGCCTCCAAAGGCACAAACCCGCTTTCACTCTGGATTATACAGCGGGGATTGTATGGAAACACCTTTTCGCTTTACATGGGAAGGAAAAGAAAAAGATTTAAAGCTCGAATGAAAGTTTGCTTCAGCCAATATCAGCGATTCAAAAAAAAAAAAGAAAAAAAAGAGAATTCATATTTCTGTAGAAAAAAGGGACTTTTTCTTTTTTTTTGCTTTTGCCAGATAGCTCACATTTATTTAATGGACCAAAGTCTTTCACAGTGGCTTACAGTAAAGGCAGACAGAGATGGATGCCTTTCTGCCAAGCATTCAAATCTCCGAGGACACTTTGAAATGAGGTGGGAGGGCCGTGGTTTTCTTCAGAGGCCATTTTCTCAACATTTCTATTGATTCTGGTGGGCCGCTATTGCACCACCGAGTAGAAAGCGGGAACTCGACTCAGTGAGAAATACAGAAAGCAATATAGAGGACATTATAAATGATTGAAGATCTGGTTGGTCTATTTTGCTGCTAATAATATGGGATTAGCTTAAAAATATCACAATTTCCTGTGTATATTGTCAAAAGTGATGATGTTTTTATTGCCGCAATAGCGTTAGACTTTTCAACCACAAAACACTTTTTTTTTAAGCTCTCTTGAAAGAAAGGCCCAAGGTTAACAAAATATGCAGTTATCACAACCTACAGTGCTTATAAAGATAAAGAGCGTGACTAAAAGCTAAAAAGGAGTTTTGTTTAACTTTTCAAAGAAGATTTAAATGAAATGTCTTTTGAAATGTCACCAATTTTCCCATCGGACGGACAGGCTCAATGTGTAGAGTCCTGCTGTCAAGGAGACCTCAAGAGGGACATTTAGGTGGTTACGACTCCAAACCCAGAGTTGTTTACTTTGTCTGTGTGTGACTGGTTATTATTTACACAGAATATACCTCAATGTTTTCTTCTTACGCGTCAACATTTTTGTGATTTTCACAGTTTTATGTAAAGCAATAAGATTTTCAGGATGAAAAATGGGAGTGATGTCAGGAGGTGAATAAAAGCGTTTTTACTTTAATAAAATGTGTACGTTTTTTTTTTGTTTTTGTTTTTTGGTTAGAAGCTGATGTTCATATTAACATTTATTTCTATAGCAGCGCTGCCAGTACTGTTTGTTAGTTTGTGAGCTCAGTTTATTGAACAGAAATGCACCGACTGTACTTTCCATTATGCAATAATAAAAAATGACCAATACGGCTGATAAAACTGTGGGTGTACCTCCAGGTGTGAGTGTGCAAAAGCAAGTGTGCGTCCTGCAAAACCCTGAATAAATAAAGAAAAATGTGAGAGAGGTTTATGACATTTTTTTGAATATCTCCAGCGGTTTCGTATATGAGTTTGGAGAATGTAATTTTTCTTTTTGCGTTCTCCGTGTGTCACAAATTGTGTTAAAGTGGCCCACAATCAGTCTTTATTATTTACAACAGCACTTAAAAATATGAAGATGCAGCAGAATCAGTGCGGCTTGGAAAGACAACGCACGAGTACGGATAAAACGGACAGGATTACTTTATGGAAAAGAAAAGGAGGCATTTGCAGACATGTGATCAATCATCTGTTCAATCACGTTGGAGATGGAAGGTGGAGGAGGAAGACGCTGACCTGCTGCTGGCTGTGGAGCTCCGTGGAGTTAGGTTACTGAGGACAAGTTTGGACACTAAGCAGAACCATGTCTCCGTTGTTAGCGACGTCCCATCAATAGATCACACTGAAGACATGACAGCAGCAATATTACATATAAATTTAAAAAAAAAAAATACACCTCACATGTCCCTTATTTGTCCCACTCATTAAATAGTTTGCAATAAAAACCACACGCAAGCATTTTCCCATGAGTTTATCACACATTCCTTTTTACGATCTATCAGATTAACATTTAAACACCGTCAGAATGACCGAAAATCTTCCACGGGATCTAAACGTATGAACTCGTCCACGTTTCCTCAGTCACAGCCTGCGTGCTCATCTTCACGTCTGTGCAGCAGCCGCTGATTATTAGTGGTTATTAGCAACACTTCATTTAAATTACCCGAGCTGCAGCTGTGCTCATTTACATCATCAGTGTCAGGAAATACCTCGCAAAACTGAAGCATGGCGCTGACGCTAAATTTAAAAAAAAACGTCTGCTCATGTCTTGTGCTGGGTTTAGAGAGTAAATCCTTAAAGCTAAGCCTGGAGGTGGATTTGAATTTTTTAACTTTTAGTTCTTTGGTGACTTTTAGAGTTTTTATTTCCCATGCTGAACACTGCTCTGCATGAATAATGAACAGAATTTATTGTGTAAAATTGCTGAGGCCTCCCTTTAATTAACGACGACAACAGTACTAATAGATAATATAAATGAAGTATCTACATGTGTTGTTTTGAATCAATGAGTCATTTAAATTTTACATACATTCTTCCATACATATTGTGTATCCAGGCTGTTCTGCGGGCTTCACTAATTTTCTTAATGACTGTTTTTTCTCATCGAATTTGTAAAAAGTATGTTCTTACAGCAAGCTGTAAAGCATAAAACTTACAAACTTACATACAACAGTAATACTGTGTGTACAGCGGATCTGTTTGTTTTGTTCTGTCCTAGTTCCTGGTTTCTATCTGCTTATTTACTGGCAGTTATATTACCGTCCGTCTGTCGTGGTGACACATTTCACCGCGTGCTCCTCGTATTGTGGACTCGCTGTGCTCCTCGTTCTTGCTCCGTGGGTGAAGTCCTTCACCTCCTTGTGTGCCAGGAAACACTGAGGATCTTTTTGTGCTCCGGTCTGTGTTAAGTCCACCTGAGCTGAGTACAACTCAATTTTCAACATGGCAAAACCTGAATAAGCTGAAGTCACACTAATGTGAGAAAAATATTTGGATGATTTGTATCACTGTACTTTACAGATTCTATTCAGCTGAGACACATTTGCTGGTATTTTTTCGAGTAAAATCGAGTTAATTTTGCCTCAAGCAAAAAAGAAAATATGAGAAGGCGTCCATTACTTAGGAGACGTGAGTCAGAGATGAGTCAGTGCAACATACTGTTATTGCTATGCCGCTATTGACGTCACACACACACAAATGACCTCGAAGTCGGCGAACAGTCCCGACATGAAAGCCAGATCCACGCTGTGCTAATTTTACTCCTTATAATACAACATCCCACCACATCTCCACTCCTCCTTAATGCTCGCAACGCATTTGACAGGAATTTCCGAGAGATTGAGATTGGTGTTGCAGCTGCGAGATCAAAAATTCATTTTGCTGAGACTTTAAAGGCAAAGATGTAGATCCATCTGTAGGAGCAGCGTACCATACATTCTTACATCGGGCAAATCCCTCAGCGCTGGCAACTGTAAGTAGCGCACGCAATAGCCACCTATACAACACACAGGTGTAATCCCTGAACCGGGGCTGAAGTAAACATAGGTGGGATTCAGACAAGATAAATGCGCGTAGAGGCGACAGACGCGAGACCACCCCGCGTCGCCTCGGCAGCAGTTCCACCGCGCCGTACACCGGGGCTCGGATCTTCCGTTAGCTAAGTGCACGGCCGTCCCCAGCTGCTTATTGCACTTAGTGAAATAAGCAATAACATTCACTCCGAGAGGATTTGGTTAAATGTGGGCAACTTTTGTGTACTGAAAGTGCCAGAGTAACAAAACAGCACCGCGTTTATCAAAGCCTGAGTGAGCGCTAGTGTACTCCAACACCGGACTAATGAAGAGATATGTCCTCCATTACGGGGCCATATTCCTGCTGCAGCGATTAGAAAACTCTCCAGAGGGGCTCTATCACAGGCTTTCATTGAGTCCGGACCTTTGCAAATCTTCATATCCTGCACAATTTTCATAAATTGAAGTCTAATGAGTGTATTTGACATAACTATGATTTATTGTCTCACAGGCTTACCAATTTCACCGCTGCACTGCAAATTATGAATGTCAAGGGTTTAATCACATTCATATATATTCTCAACAAGGGGAATCTGCTGGGTCACGTGTGTAAAAGGGCCTAAATGTCTCTCTCTTTTTATTGTAGGTACGTTATGATAATACTTGCAAACATGCAGAGCACTAACAAGCTCCCTGAGGTGGCCTGATATTGTTAACAGTGAGCACAGAGCAATATCTTTCCAGGCATCTCTTTGGGACACTCTTCACGGTGTCACGGCATGCTGGGTATATTACCACTGTGCTGTCTTCAAAGGCATAATTACCATAACAACATCGCTAATGTTACGTCGGTAATTTGTAGCCTTGTATTGGCATTGTAATTTGGGGATTGATATTTGGGCTTTTAGGGTGCTTAACGGGTAAATAAAACAAAACAAAAAGAAGGAAAAAAAAATTGAATCAAAGCACTTTTGCTGTAAAAATTGATTTGTACAGTTGGGTGTTTGCGAGGGAAAATATCACTGATGTCACAGAACAAAAGAGGGTAATTGTTGAATAAAGTCTTTTCAGATCTAATTATGAGTTTCTCTGTTATTCCAAGGCCGCCCAATAAAAGTGGAATTACCACTGTAAAGATTAGAGTGGATTTAATGGTCATATTATGCTTTTTGTTTAATTCGCTGATTTATACTGGAACATAGTACGGAGTAATTGTTGAACGGGGCCAAATTTGCGAAAATCAAGAAAAACATCCAATAAGATAAAACCTCTGAAACGTCAAGAGCCCTCAAAGCCTCAATTTTGATCGCTCATTTACAGCCATGATATTGGTATGTGTAAAAAAACGTCAAACTTTAACACACACACACAAATGAGTGTTTAGCCAGTAACCCGTGAGGTTTGGCAGCTTACACCTGAAGTAACAGCTGGCCAATAAGAACGGGCCTTAAAGAAAGAGCACACAAAACAGCCAATTTAAAAAAAAAAAAAAAAAGTTCTAAAAAAAGAAAATAAGAGCTTCAATCTGTCTCATATGGCCGATTTGAGTTCCAAAAACTGCCAGTTGTTCCAGAAATCGAGTGAGTGTATCAGTGAACCCCTGTGTTTAAAAAAAAGGACGTTTCACTCTGTCTAAGTTCCCTTTAATCCAACACAGACAGAGGAGAAAGGTGTTTGGTCTACTTTTGATTTTAAACTCAACAGGGACCCTTTCATTCACAGCCTCACCTCTTGTTCCCAGTCTGTGACCGCTCCAGAGCTGCGACCGATCGATTTATCAATAAGCGTCCCCTTTCACCTCAGGAACTACCAAAGGTTTTCGCTCCCGAGCTCTTGAATTTGCGATGGATGGCGTACAACGGACCTACAGCGCCTGTCCATTGTGAGAGCAAAGCAAGCATTGATAAGAGCCTGTAGAACTATTGACATGATAACATTTCAGTCTGCCGGGCCACAGTGGCACTGAGCTGCAATAAATTGAGACAAATGATCAGTCGATGACAATTTCCATAATCGTTATACCTTGCGTAATTCATCAAGGTAATGATACCCGCGTCCCTAATGTCACATTTATTCCATTTTGTGCAAAGCGGCAGGCAGAGAGCGACCCCCCACCCCACCTCACTCTCTTCCAAAAGGATTGATTACACACCAACTGCTTTTTGCTCCTGTTCATGAGTGGAAGAGCAATCTGTTATTTGACCAAAAATAACAATGAAGGGGATGGGAAATGCAATCTAATTCCGCTCATTCAACTTCCTCTCTCTCCTACAGTGACAGGCAAAACAGGAGGCCATTACAGTTCAGCGCTGGCACTATTTCCCCAACCAGAGGGAAGAGACTCATCTTTGCTTTCCTGCCTCCGTGGAACATATTGTGATCCATTATTACCATATCTCACGTCTCCGCTCGCTCTCTGTCTGTTTAATGACACGATTTCTCTTTCACAATTATTCGTCATTATTGGCAAACGATAGCCGTGCGAAGGAGCCCTGTGATTAAATTACAGACGCAGTCAGTCAAGATTAATTTCCTGGCCCCGTGTCTTACATATCTCCGCAGACACGCACAGGCACACCTGGACAACGCGCCACATCCAGCGTCGCCACCGCGCGAGGCCCGCGGAGACTTTCGGAACGGCGACGCTTTTATCTATTCTAAACCCCACAAACTCACCAAATGTTGTTCTAATTTGGGATCTGCATCTGACACCACAAATATTCTCTCTGAAACAGTAAACAAAGTGCTTCACTGTAAGAATTAGGTTAGCAAACAACAAGAGAAAAAAAAAAAAAAAAGGAGAAAGAAAGCAGAATATTATATATCCAGAATCATCGTTCAACAGCCTGTTTAGTCTGACTGAGTTATGCAGCAGAGCCGTGGCAGTCTGCCAGCAACAAGGAGTTAATGCCTCGGTTCAAATGATTTTCTAAGGCAACAGAAGGAGCCGAGCATCAACGCGAGACTCGGCTCTGTTTTTCACATTTAGCAATTTGGCACCAAGTAAATTAAGAACCTCCAGTTAGGCCCTGTTTTGTATTTATGAAGTGTCCTGTGCGTGAACAGAGGTGATGCACATCCTCAAAAAGAAGCTGCACGCCAGAACCCATATATGACATAAAAAATAAAAATGATTGGGTGACAGTCGAGTGAGATGGAATTCCAATCCAACCTCACTTCCTGTCAAAACAAGCGGTTTGAACTAAGACTTGGAGAGGAGCTCTGCCACATCCAGCGCTTCTCACTCGGTCTGCTGCAAACTCTCCGTGCGAAATCATCGTGTACGACATGGAGACACAACATTATCTATTTATGACATCATCATTGGTGGAAAATCGTGTAAATTAGCAGCTTTTTTGATAAATCACAGATCGCTTTGACATGATAGTGTATGTGCTCCACACTGTACGTCAGGGGGTCAAAAGTATGGCTCGTGGGCCAGAACAAGCCTGACAAAGGGTCCAGTCCGGCCCCCTGGACGGACGGATAATAATTGGAATAATACTAACAAAATACTATTTTTAGCACTAAAATACTACTTTCCTGACAAAATTCAATAATTATAATAACAACAATAAAAAAATACTAATTGAAAATGTGTTGTAATCCTGACAAGTGTAAGTAGGTTTACAGGTCCGGGCCACTTGAGATCGAATTGGGCTGCGTGTGGCCCTGCAGACCAAGAAGAGTTTGACACCCCAGCTGTACGCAGCGTCTTCATCGCTACAAGGCGCAAATATTCACACCAACATTTGACTGACATTCTATTGATTTATCTCTCCAAATCCCTAAATAAACTGTCAATACAAACGCGTCTGTACTGGCAGGGGGAGATCAGATCAGACATCAGACGTCAGAGTGATGAACCGCCGCCGTAAAATGGTTGCGAACGTCGCAGGAGCCATTTTAGCGCCACATCCGACTTACAGGAACGTATGTTTATGACTAAGAGAAATAATTATGTCAGTATCTCTCAGAGACGAGAGGAACTTTCACGCCGGCTTGATTGAGCACTACAGAGAGGGCACGAACAGCGGGGAGTGGATATCATCGAGCTGAAATTGGTCTCCCATGGCAATGAAACTTTGTTCGATGCCATGCGCGGCGGTGATTGGAAGATCAGCTGTCTGGTTTCTTTTCTTGAATAGGGGCCCATCTATTAGGCTGCCAGCCCATCAAATGTCAGGGAGAAGACATCACTCTTGCTCTTAGAGATAACAAGATACTGTCTTTACGGCTAGACGTCGTGGCTGGGAGAAATTTACTGATTTAATGCGTTGAATTTACATCTATTAAATTCCATCTATTGTGCAAAAAAATGGAGTTAATGCATATTTTTATAGCTTGGCAAAGACCACTAAAACTTGGGTGAATGTTTAATGGATGTCATTTTATACATTTTTATGCAGTAATAATTTACATGGGGGATTCTAAGATGTTTAAAATCACATAATACCTTTAAGCAAACTAAAACATTTAAGCGGCACCTCAATAACAAACCACCAACTCTATAAGTGTAAAAAACAGGAGTGCTGTGGGCGCTCCAGGAGCCCTGTCAAATAGTGAGAATGATTGATTCGCACACTTTAGAGACACTATCAACTGCAACAGGAAGCCAGTAATGACAGCGAAAAACTTGTGAACTATAAATAAGCAAATGTTAAACAATAATAGAGTGATGATGACTGATGATGACTGTTTTTTGGTGTTTTATGGCTTCGATTGAATTTTCTAAATTTTGCAAAAAGCCATCTGTGCATCACCAGTGGGGGATTCACGTGTAAAAGCTGTCGAGCATAAATCAAGGCAGCGTGTAAGTGTTGGTGTGCATTAAAGCGACGCGAACCTATGTCTGTGTCTGTGAAGCAGTGAAAAAAAGGAGTCTAACATTTATATTTGTTGACCTGAACCCATGTTTGAGGAGAGTAATCTATTTCCCATCCACTTCTTCTTGATCAATATTTACTCGTGAGAGAGCGGCGGCGGCGGCGGCGGCGGTGGAGCTCACGGGGGTTCCACCGGCAACGCCACACCTACAGAAAGGAGGCGTTTAAAGGAGATGAGCGCTAAATCCTCCACGTGAAACATCTTGATTTTTTTTTCTTTTCTGCTGTGCATTAATATATTTGTCAGATAAATGCGATTCTTAAAGCTGAGATAAGATCCTCAGCATTCCCCCGAAATGAAATGTCATTGACTTCATCCTAACTAAGGTAGATTATGGTTTGCAGCTATTACAATCAAGTAAAAATGCATCTGAAATCCATTTTTATAATCATGACGAGAAATTAATAATCCACAGGAGGACGCCTCTCGCTGTTATCATCAGATTGTGATGTTTTCGGGGGGGGTTTGCCCTTTGCCCTCACCTGCCTTCTCCATTAGTGCTGCACTTAGTTAAGTCCCTGAGCCTGCTTGCTCCAACTATGTTGATTCTGATCAAAGTTGGCACGGTGACATATTCAAGTAGTTATCCAACGAGAACACGGGGGCATGTACGGTAATTACTGCTGCACCTTTTATAATCTCTGCCGAGGAGTTCGCGTTTTCAGTCGTATTGGTTTGATTTTTCAGCAACATGTTTTGATTTAATTCTGCAGGTCGGGAGCTCGGGGGTCAGTGAAGACATGATTATATTCATCAGGCTGATCTTCAACTGCAGGATTGAAATAGAAACTTTTTGTTGACGTTTTTTTTGCATATTTTCTGTGCATGCAGCGAAGCAATCCAGGCACGAGCGGGCACATACGTCCGATTATCGAACAATTATCGAGCCAATCACAGGCCGCAATCGTCAAATCAGAACATCCGGAAGAAGACACTGTCCACAATCCTGCTGGGAATAAATCTGACACTGAATCTTGAACGAGTGAATCTTTTTGTCAAGGTAATGATGGTAAAAATCTGACTTGATATTGGCCAAGGAAGTCATAAGAGGCTGGAAAATGGATTGGACTGTTGGGCTCTCTGATTGCCCTCCATTTACAGCTGCTTTGTATTCCGGTGCTTTAAGGAGAAACTATTTCTCTTTTCCCTTGCATCAGAAATCGGTCAGCTTGACACAAAATTAAAGACTCGCGCTGAAATGTGTGAGCATCAAGTGGAGTGCGTGCGATTAACCTGCCTCTGCACTGTGTTTGGTGAGCATCTCTGCGAGGAAATACACACTTTGCCCTCAGGTAGATATGTTTAATTGTGTTGATGTAATTAGAGAATATGACACTTTCACCGTTTGCTACTCCGTGTGATGTGTGACACACGATACGTGTGCTAGAAATAGACGGTAAAACAGTCGCCAACTCCGCCGCTGTGCCTTTGATTGTACTGACTGACATTTCTCATGATAAATTCATGACAGTAACAAGGCTGAGTGACTCTCGAGGCACCGGTTAATTTGTCAAGAGACTTACTGAAGTATGAGCGGTGGCACAATGACAAAGCAGAGTGTCACCATTTCAATGTGGGAATGGAAGAAATAGGCCGTGAAATGGCTGAAGCTTTTGCACTGGCATGCACGATACCGTAGATATTCCATGCTCACCTAGCCATGTCTTCAACAGTGGGAGTTCTAGTTCATCTACGTCTACTTCCCGCTTAACTGTGCCTAGGCCTTCTCTGATCGATGACCAGCCATCTCAGGTTCAATGTGCGTGTGTGTCTGCAGGGAAGTTAATGTTCTTCTTCACAGGCCATTGCCCGCTAAGTCCTAAAAACCAAGTCACTTTCACTATTTTGCCAAGATGCTCCACTTATCATGAAGTATTATGACCTCCAAAAACTGGTAAATTAGACAAATTTACCGGCCAGCAGAAAAAAAAATGTAATACACTGACAAATGGTCGGTGTTAATTTTCCTAACATGGTCCCATGATGTCTGAATGACCTAAAGCCTGTCATAGCGTGGATGAATATTAAACCTTTTAAAAAAGACCTTCATCTGTCCTTTAGGCTTACAGGGGCCTCCATCACACAGCAAATTCCTTTTATTGGTCACGGGGAACGCTATTGAACATGAGAAAACTACCACATGAAAGGCTTTTTGCTGGCTTTGAAGGCTGTTGTGGAAAGTCAGAATAACTGAGCGTAATGACATCACAGGAGAAGCATCCTGTTGGTCGGAGGGATCCTCCTCCAACCTCAAAGACAATAGCCAACGATGATTGTCAAACATAAAACAGAACGTCCTTCATATGATTACATTTGATTAAATTTTTTATGTAATCCAATCTTTTAATCCAATCTAATCTAATCTAATCTTTTAATCTAACATAATCTAATCGATCCTAATATCTAATTTAATAAATCTGCGAACATCTTTATCTTCACCTGTGGTCATTTTATGAACATTTCTGAGCATTAATAGAAAAAAAACATGCATATAAAGATGACAAACTCGGATTTATTTATTTTTTTGCTTAAATAGAAATATGAATATAAACTAAATGAATGAAAATGAAAAATGCACACTATTTCAAAATAAGCTTCCTATATGCCGTAACTATGGCATCATGTCCTCTATCCACCTCCTAATCACCAATAATGAATTTTCTTTCAACTTTGCGATCAGTTGCATAGCAACCAGAAGCATAGTGGATGCCACATAATGTTCTCTGTGTTACCAGCCACTCTAACATGGGAGGGAGAGATAAAGATATATGAGATATGAGATATATGATCACAACAACTGAAATATCTGTGTGTCTGCTGAGAGTACGTGACACATCGCAGGATTTCTTAAACCACTAATAAGTCCATCTTGATAAAATTTTACTTTACCTAACACATCCCAAAGAGACAATCAGACAATCTATCTATCTATCTATCTATCTATCTATCTATCTATCTATCTATCTATCTATCTATCTATCTATCTATCTATCTATCTATCTATCCATCTATCCATCTAATGATCATATGTTCTATATGTGAGCATCACACCAAAACCTTACGATCACCAAAATAACCAAGTACCAACATCTTCCCCCTAAGAAAACCAAACAGCAGTGATTGAACATTGTACTCGAGTACTGTCCTGTAGTATTTAGTGACTTACAGCTCTTATATACAGTATATATAAAGATACAGTATGATATACTGTCAAAGTTTCGTTGATGGAATATTCTCAAGTTTTCTCCATGCTTCCCCCCTGAGACTCCTCACTCCAAACTCCCCACTCCTGCCTTAAATGCTGCCTAGTCTGCTCAGTGGGGGACATAACACAGCCACCTGTACAATCTGCTGCTTAGATACAGTACACACAGATAACCACGGTGGAGACGAAACACTTGTCGCCCACGCACAGATTCTCATCCAGACATATTTTCAGGTTGTTTTTAAACTGAATCTTTGACATTTATTAAAATTTTTCTGCCCTTTTCTTGATATCAGAATTTTTACGTGCCCACATGTTTGTTTTCCCCAACGCTGACAAGGCTCTGAAAAAAGTAAAGTTTCTCAAATCTGTGCTCTCTAAATGAGAGCGGTGGTGGCAATATCAGGGCCGGTGCATCTGAGAGGTATGAGGACGGTTTACGGATGAGGTTTTACAAAAATCAATCGTGAATTATTCTCTAATTATGGGAGGTGATGAGCGAGATGACATTAAAAACAAAGAGACAATAACAGAGAGTGTCACCGCTGATAGAGGAAGGATTGATAATACGCTCTGTCTTTCATTTATAGGGACAAACACAGTGAGGCGTATTTTTAAATAAGTGACTATTGCCTTTTTTCTGAGCTCACATGAAAACATAAAACAGACGCTGTGTTCCAAATTCCATTTATATTCCAAGAAACAACCGACGCATCCAGAGCGCATAGCTACCCTTTCAAGTCTATAATCGAGTTTCCGCAGACATAATCATGTTATGGTGTGTTCTCCTTTTCCTTGTACATTTACATGCGAGGTTGCTGTTGAATAGGTGCATTACATAGATGCTGCTTGAATTTCTCACTGAAGTTTGGGTTAAAAAAAAAAGAAAAAAAAAAAAAACAACAAAAAAAAAAAAAAAAAAAAAAGAAAAGAAAAGAAAAGAAAAAAAAAGAAAAGACAAGACAAGACAAGACAAGACAAGATAAGATAAGATAAGACAAGATAAGATAAGATAAGATAAGACAAG
>OMNV01020537.1:0-11656 GCA_900303265.1 Brotula barbata | reverse complement strand
TTAATATTCTCCTTCAACTAACGACTTATTCCCCAAAGTGCAGAACAGAGCGATTCCGGAAATAGTTAGAGCCCACTGCCAACAGACTGTATATACACACATACATATTTATATATATATATATACAGTACTGCGCAAAAGCCTTAGGCCACCATTAGATTTGTTGTTTTATTAATGCTATCTATCTCTTTATTAGAATCCAACCAGAAAATACAGGAAATGTGTGTTCGGTATTAAAAATCAGAAAAGAACAGCTTCTTCAGGCTCTAAAGGGTCCAGGATATAGTGGACCCCCTTTGAACCAGACTCTCTTCAGCCTAAATGGAATGGAGCCCTAATTAATGTCATTGATAACATCTGGATTTGTCTGACTTTCATCACTATTTACTGTCAGAATGACTGCTGGGAAAAAGAACAAAACACCAGGTCTGATAGGGGGACCAGGACTTTGGACCAGTACAGTATATATATATATATACTGTTCAAACTTTGTCGTACTGAACAATTTCCTCCATCTCTTGTCTGTGAAGGTTCTCAGTCATCCAGGTTATCCAGGCAGGGTTCAATCCAATCCAAGAGGATTCTTCAGTTCTGAGAACTGAAGAATCTGAAGAAGCCTCTTGGATTGGATTGGAAGCCTCTTGGATTGGATTGGAAGCCTCTTGGATGAGAGGCGAAACGTCTTCAAGTATCTTCTACAAAGTCCAGCTGCACTCGATTTAACCTTTCTTGGATATAGTAAAAAAAAAAAAGCTTTTTACAGCTTAAAGGCCCTTTCACATAGAATGCAGCGTCCAATTTGTAAACCACGGCTACGTCTGGTACGGTCCCCTGCAGTGCGTGTTGCACCCTGCGGCGGGCGCAGCGCACACCGCTTCCGATGTAAAAGAACCTTAAAACAACACCAGGCTTCCTTTCCTCGCAGTAATTTAGAATGATTTGTATTCTGCTGAGTCATGGGTCCATTTAAACTAAAATGTAATGCATGTGTAACCATTTTCTCCTCTAACTGTTTTCTGGCATCACGAGTCGAATCCATGTTTTGTGGGGATTTTAAGGTTGTCACGAACAAATCAATTCAATTTGCAGGAAAGGACACACTCTTCAACGTCTGTACTAAAGTATCACGTTGTAACGAGACAACTGTTGCTGCTTTCCTTCCTGATGTATTTGATGATTAACATGCTGAGTCGGGGCCTCTTCACGCTAAGATTAGAGGATCCAGGCAGCGTGCGGACACCACCGTGCACGTCTCCGTCTCTTTCCGTCTCAGTCTCTGGATTTGTTTCGGTACCTCAGCTCACCTCGCAGCCTCGCGGCCACCAGCTTTTTTTCCTAAACACCTCACATTTTCCCTAATGCACGCTCTGTGTTTCTTTCTCTCCCTGACGTATTATAAACAAGCCGGATCACATTCGAGTCACCTCCGTCTTCATTTCTCTTTTCTCTCCTCATAACGGCTCAGAATGGAGTACACACATGCAAACACATTAATATTCAGTCGTGTTTCTCGTTTCCAGTTGCGAGTCCTGTCTGGGTGATAAATGTGTCCCCCCCTGGCTCTCCTCCAACCTGCTCCTGCCCTCCAGCATCCTCCATCTCTATCTGCTGGCTGCCTGACACTCTCCTGTCTTACTCCTCCCCTTCCTCACTCTGTTTACCCTTGAGCAACTGATGAAATGTGAGAATTCTGGCTCCATCAACTCCTCACACACCCACTTACACTCTGTCTAACACAAAGGCTTTTTCTCAACGCCAGCTATTGAATTATCTGAGTAGTCTACACTACGCTCTCAACCGCCTACGAGCACCTTCTCAATACTCTCTGACACAAACACACACACATACAGTGCACACACCAGTCTTCAGCCGTCAGGTGCTATGAAGGTTGCTAGGATACCAGCACTACAACTTCCAATTCAAACCAACATAAAGTAACAAAACTATTAGTGGGTGTCACAACTGTATCAGACTTAAGAGCATAATAACAGCTAATTGATTAAATTATGATTGACATAATGATGATAATGTCATTTACTGAGAGCGTTAACGATTAGCTCAGTTTGACCATGATTAAAGCCAGATTACCGAAATGAATAAGAAATAAAGTAACAACATTACAGTACTCAAGTAGATTTCATTCTAAATATTTTTGCAAATTGCTGATTCTATACTTTCGCTTATTTCCTCACTTTTGTCAAAACCTACAATAGACGTTTTCCATATGCAGACTGGGAGATGGACATAAGACTGAAAAAATAGGTTTTTTAAACGTTTTTTTTTTATCTTTCGCTGAATCAGTTTGATTTCTTCTCATGCACGACAGATTTGCTCTTAACTGTATGTATAAATTTGACATTATCTGAACCGTACATTAAGGACTCTTGACAGTTTAACCCATTTAAGGTCAAGCTCATCTTTAAATAAAGTTTGAAAACCTTCATGGAAGCGATGGGTAACTGATTAACCTCATGGAAGACATGGGTGCAAATTTACCTTCTAAAACATGCGGGGAGTGGGCTGAGATTATATTTTGTTAATCTGAAGACTATCACATGGTATAAATGCCACGGTGAAGATGAGAAATTCCTTTACTTTTACTTACCTTACCTTAATATAGTCATTATTCTAATTAACATGAGTCGTTAATTGACTTTTCCTAAAATAAGATTTCTGATGGACCACTTTTATTTGTCACTAATACATTCTCAAAATAGATATCTATACTTTTACTCAAATACATCTCGGACCTATTTTATCCACCATTGTTAAATGTTTACAAACATCATTGTCATAAATACGGACGGTATAAACGTGTACAGTACGTTCCATGAAACTCAAGTTTACAGACCATCATAATATCACTTAAATTGTATGATGCTGGCTAGAAAAAGTATCAAGTTACGAAAAAGAGAAGAGAAAAGAGAAAAAGAGAAAACTTTAACACTGACCTGATGTTTCGTAAATTTCCTCGTCTTACCACACAAAACCAGAATTTCACAACGTAAGGTGGGTGAGCTTTGGGTAAGAACGTGTACTCCAACATAATCTCTGAGGCGTGGACGGAATGTTCATGTTTCTGACAAGTACGCAAAGAACATCATTGTTGCTGTCTCATCACTCATTTAGTGTTGAAAGCTGCCTTCCCAGCAACCACAGGGTTAATATTCTCAGGTATGTCACCAAACCTCATGCTTGCCCGAGGTGCCATTTGTGCAGCGTGTTGTCTTAGCTCATGACTGCACCACGTTGTCCCTGTGCACTCCACTGGCTTCAAACTGACTCTTCCTCCCGTGTGTGTTTTGGTGTTTTCTCATAACCTCCTCCACAGCATTGATACTCCCAATGCTGTCTGTATCTCCTCATTTCTAAACAAGTGGCAAAAAAAGCCCCAGAATCCATTGCAGTAAAACTTACTTCTACAAGCTATGGCATCTTTAATTTCCTTTGAAATTCTCTTCATTCTAAATGTGTTTGTTATCATTTTTTTCACATTTCCCCAGAACACATCCTGATTTGTTTGGAAACTTTCCCTAGAATTCAAAATAAAACTTAACACAGATGGACCCATCGGTGATTATCTTGGATTTTACCTCGGAGATTAAGATCATCACTAGAAAGGAACAGTGTCTGTGTAAGCTTATGAGTACGATTTGAGGCTGAGGAAGCCACCAGAATCTTTAGTGTGACTCCGAGGCTTTTTATATGAATATTTAACAATGTTGATGAGACACACAGAGATGGGAGAGATATATAAAGGGCATCCGAGCTGAATAATGGATGAGATGCAGCGCGGAGTAAGTCCATGTTTGCTGACATATTTACTGGATTAGTGGGTGGGTTGTTACAATTATTGCAGTTAGGTGTGGTTACACGTCAGATGCATGGTGACCCTGGTCAACCTGATTGAAAAGGTTATTTCAGCTTCGATCCTGATGAATCTGTGCAAAAACTACAGCGATACACATAAACAAGATAAGAAAGACAAACAAACAGTATATTTAGGCTAGAGGGTACGCAAGTGAAACCAAACATACCTAACAGACTCTTGATGAATCTGTTGCTTGCCAGATCTTCAGTAGACAGTTGGTTAGAGCACAAAGAAGGAAAAAACACCTGACAGTGTTTAACATGTCTGTCACACCACACCTGTTCAGATAATCACTGTCACCACAGAACAATGGCAGGCGCCTACACAACCTCTTATAAAGACACGTGTTGCCACAATCTGTGTTAAGCAGTTTATATATAATCCCAAAGTTTAAAAAGTAACTATGTGCCATGGTTTTTTTCTTCAGTTCTTTTTCAGAGTCAGATTGAGATGATTAGCAGGATTGGAAAAATTTGTGTTTCTTTTCCTACCACACTATTAATATGTTCTGAGAAACCTGATGTCATCTAACCTGAATTTGCCTGTCAAATCAGCACAATAAGTGTAAAGCCATGTCAGAAATGATATTATTTTTTCTATCTTGGATTCCCATGTTGGGGGGAAAGTATTTATTCCATGCAAAATTACATTTAAAAAAAAATCAACAAAAAAGATATATAACACAAGCACAGAGAAGAACAGATATTGTTGATCACCGCTCACAGTGCTACTTTCTCTCTGGATACCAAGGATATAAAGTAAATGTAGTTACCTTGCACATCCAGATGTATGTCAGACGTGTCTCTAGTCCATTGTCACCAAATGTTGTAACACGTTTAGAAACCTCTCACATAGTAAGGGTGAGAAAGAGGTGTGTCCTGCTGTTGTATCTGACATGTCCATCATACCACCACATGTTACAAGCACTTAACCCGCAGGTATGGCTGTTATCTGTTCCTTGAGCACTACGGAGGCCTTGTTAGTACATTTAGTCTGGAAGCAGTCAAACATAAGTCAAACACAGCCAGAAAATTCGACCAATTCTGAACAATTCACTTAGTGATGACTTGAAGGTTTTTTTGTCGCTCTTTCTAAAAATCTGCAAGAGAGCACTTTGTGAGACTAAGAATGGGCAACTCTCTTGTCTGTTAAATTTGCTTTCTAGCTACTTTAAGGCAAATGCACCTGAAGCTGGAATTGGTATTGAAGACATTTCGCTACTAATCTGTCTTGAGATCAGACTTGAAGAAGCAACGTGAGTTCAGCACTTTTCCTGCAATGACGGTTTAAAAAAAAACAACAAAAAAAACCAAAACAACCATTCTAACAGAAATCGCAACAAGCACAGCACACAAATAGGAGGAAGAGGAGGATCCGGGACTGGATCACATCCAAACCTTTTGCAGAGGGGTGTGATGTTATACTTGTTAAGGAGAGAAAACAGCACAAATTCCTGTTTGGTTCACTGAGACCTGAGTCATCCTGACCCGAGAAACATTGTTTGTTGAGTAAATAGAATGATGAATGTAAAATAAATACTGTGTAATAAAATAGAGCTGTGATTGATGAAACCAAACTAAATCTGATCCGTGCTTGAGGTTTTGAATATTTACCTTTTTACAGGTGCAACTTCACTGTATAAAGGGAAACACAGTTTGCTACGTATCGTATCATCATGTTAGTATAGATGCCTTTGTTTTGTAAACCGATTTGAATGATTTGTTGACAAAAGACAGAAATGCAGCTTTTGTAGCACATTTCCAGCCCATCAGTCTGTCATTTTCAGAATGAGCCCTTTGAGTACAGCATTGTCAGTTAGCTAATGAGTCACTCCTCTGACTGGTTGTCCCTGTCTCAAGGCTTCGTCTCAAAATTACACTCACATTAATGTGTTGTCCACACATCCCTTCAATTTGTAGGCTACACTGGCTTGCTTAAAGCTACAAAGCTCTACACTAACTAGAAAGAAAGAAAGAAAGAAGAGTACTTTACTGATCCCCGTAGGGAAATTCATTCTCTGCATTTTTACCCATCCTCAATTAGGAGCATTGGGCAGCCAACACATGCAAATGCAAACACACACAATGCCCGGGGACCATTCCGCATCTTACACCTTGCCTTGATCAGGGACAATGGTAGGAGTGATTAACCTAACGTACGTACGTGGCAGTAAAGAGTAATTTTCAGAAGGATGAGAGACTTGTGTGCACAAAGCCGAGGAAAAAACTGGTATATGTGCCCTTTAGTAGCAAAAAAACATTGGAATAACCTTGTTTTTTCAGGTTAGGAATAATTAATATGATCAATATTATTGGTTTCAGAAAATCAAATCTATATCTTTTTAACTTCTAACCACTGTCCACTGTCACGGTTTCATTTCTGGGTGCTGCTGCTCTGATTTGGGGTCATTGTCTCTGGGTAAACAAATTCTTAGGTCGCGTTGCCAAATTTCATCTGTCAATAACAGTGACCTCTGTCTATCTACTTCTGGGTCAAAATACTTTTTGTTCTGTCTAAGGCTGACAGGAACACTCACTTCAAACTATAATGTCTCCAGAGTCACTGTTTTAGCTTCACAAAGCCTGGCTTGTTTAACAGGATGACAATCATTATTCATAATTACCATTCATTTTACAAAACATTTGCCATATTGCAGAATTTTCCAGATTATTTCCAAGCTAATAATTTCTCGACAGGAATCCATCTTAAGTATCAGTTGTCGCCTAAACGGATGACAATCCAAATTAGAAACAACAATCACCTTTTTACATATTGAGTGTAGCACTGCAGGATATTCTTCAACTTCAAAATTCAGTGCAGACGTAGATTTTATCAAAATCTTCAGAAGACGTAATTTCTTCTCACACACACAAATATGTGTTTGTGTGTGTGCACCTCTTACCTAGATTTTGATTTATACTGCGTCTGTGGGATCGTAACTCAGCTGGTTCTTGTGAAGCATTTGCTCTAAATAGTAAAAAATGTGAACAACACAGGCGGCCCTTAAAGTTCACATTTTCACCACTGTTCAGAGTTTATTGTACAATTATTTCACACACACTGGTCCATTTTACTAGCTCAATAAAAGTGGCATCAACATGAAACCAATCACAATGCTCCTTTCAACCAGAGGGGCAATATTATTTGTGATTATTACAAACAACAGGGAGAAAAAACGGGGAGAAAAAGTGGAACTGCTTTAGTGTTTGGCTCCAGAGAACTGAGCCTTTGGTTGTAAGAAGATGAAACTGGTTTAAAAAAAGAATCTTTTTTTTTTCCAAGTTGCATCAAAATATGTACACATAAAAAAATTACAAATTTTATTGAAAGACTAGTGCGATTTGAGAAAGAGGACTTTCCAAACTACCCTGCCAAAACTAAAACGTTGCTGGTGTTTGTTCCCAGCCCGGTGACAAAGTCAGTGGGACGGAGGAAAGTGAGGAGGCGCTAGGAGCATTTCCACACACACACGGCCAGGCTTCCTCCAAAGAACATATACAGAAGGTTCTTCACCTCGTGTGTCACCTCAAAGCCAAAACCTTCACCTATCACCACGTGCCACGAGCTGCCGAATTTCTTGTCCATGGTCTCTTTAATCATCTTTGCTGCGCTCTGGGAAAGAACGAAAGAAAAAAGAGAAAAAGCAAGTAAGCATCCATGAGTGCCAAGTACACATCACAATCATAAATCTATTAGGGGCCTGACTTTAAAATATCTACATCATTATCTTACAAAATTGAATGATTTCATGATAATTGGGAATTTACATTGATATATGTATCTGAGATGGGGTACTGCTGGGTAAAACATACCAGGAGCTTCTTGACGGGTTTCACTGCCACTTTATGCTTTTCACACTGCATGTCGGATTCCACAAGTTTGATTCCCATTGTGCCGAGTTTAACTCTCTTCTTGCAGAGATAACAATAGGCCTCGTAGTCAAAGGGCCTTATTTAAGCACTCTGCTGAAGGTCTGGCACACTAATACGCTCGACGTGGTGAAGTCCATTTTGCTATTTAAGCAGCGCATATTTTCGGCGCAAAGTGAAGAGCAGGGCACGAAGTTAGGATTTAGACTCCTAATTAGGCATCGGCGTGTTTCAGGACGAATATGAATTGAACCAATCAGAGTGTGGTTCGTTGCTACAGATGTAACCCACAGAAAACAGTCCACAAATGTGTATTTCACAATTTTTATTCAATTTTGTGTAATGTAAAGTCACCATCACCAGAATGCCCAGACAGTGCCGTAAGGCGTACAACAATGTCAGGAGACATCAGGGGAGGATCACACCTCAACTGAGGACGCCACTGTCTCTACCCTCGTTTAAGTTGTTGTTCAGTAATTAAACATGCAATAAACATGCACCAGCCAAAGCCTCCTCATGCTTGTTTAGTTCATTTTTACAGAATTGACAAAGACTGAAACTAAGACACTTCCTCTATATTCTTATTGTAGTTTTTCTATAGTACACAATTCTGTTTTTTAAATAGATTTTCATTTAGTTTACTATTTTTTTCCATGTCCATGTGTCTAACATGCAGAGTGCGAGTGCAATGCGGACCCACATATGTAAGGCGCATCTGAAAAGTGTGCTCTTTAAAAGCCAGAAAAAAAACAACGCAAAAATAAACATGTGCAAAGACGTGCTTTGATTCGATATTAAACACAATGCATTCTGCTTCCCCGTGATAGCAATGCTGCGACATTTTTCATGACCATTCCTCATTTTAACATCAACACTTGCTGCTATCTCCACAACATGGACACCACGAGTGAAAATGACAATTGCGTTGGTTGTGTGATAACAATGAAACTTGCCCTGACACTTTTTGTGCCACTTTGCCCTGGGTGTGAGAAACCCTGGATTTGCACTGTACACAAAACATGGTTCCAATAAGTAGAAAAAAAAAATGTTAGTGACCATGTTTGGCCAGAGTATCACTTAAATTCTTCTGCAGGAATCAGTATATGTATACACAGAAAGCGTGCATACTGTACACTTGACTTCCAGATCAGGGACCAAATAAACCTCAAAACAGAAGGCACGACACACGACACACTGACCTCGTTGTTGGTGGCAAATTTTTCGCAGGCAGTCACACACAGCTCCATCGTCTCTGCCCTCATTTCCTCCGACATGTCCGTATGCTGTAGACAAACACGTTCATATTATTATTTCCATTCTGTCTTAAGTGAGACACACATAACCAATAATTGAGCATTCAGACCATTTTTCATCTGATTTCATTTTCATTTTTCATTCATTTCCATCTCTGAGCAAAATCAAGACTTCTAACAAGTTGCATTAATCTCCATTAATTTAAAATTGATAATAACAAGAGAAGACATCATATTGACCAAGTTTAATAAGACTTTATGTACTCAAATAAAGGTCTCTGTTCATACCCTGATCAGAGGGAAGTTGTGTAGCCTCTTGTAATCAGCATCTTCTTTCTTGCCATCACCAGTCCCAGCCATCCCACCTCCTGAAAAATACATGTATGTACATTTCTTTATGCAAAAATAAACGGATCAAGATCTCGGGTCACTTTGTCACTTTGTTTTTAAGGCTACAAACTATCAAATTTCATTACAAAAAATATGTTGTATGCTTTGTGTATATGACAAATACAGAGATAAACTAACAAACTAAAAGGTTGCCATGAGCAACGGATATGTGGTGTGATAAAATGGCAAATCATACGAGACAAGAACCAACAAAGCTTCCAGGACAGAAAAAGGCTGTACGTACAGAAATGACCAAAACAAATACAACAGTGGAATAGCCCGCTAAAATGCTAACAACTGATGAAGAGGAGTTCCCACAACTTTTTCATAGATGAAATGTGCTATAACTGCCCTACTGGTCTCAAAATATATCATTAGACACAAATAAAAGTGGATTTTTTGTTGATCTGTGTTTTGTGCAGTCTGAAGTCAAATCAATCAAACGTCATGAAAAATGAGGCGAGGTGATAAGGAATTAATTCACAGAACTATATGGAAACAGACTGCAACACGAAGACATGAAATCTTGTGTGAAATCTGTTATCAACATAATTCAAGTATGGCTGAATGGTCTTAATGCAACATGGACCATAAAACTGCCGATGTCATTCCTGTCACTGTAGCCCAAGTCCATGAGAACACAGACAGACAGATTTAAGGGAGGATAAAACTGATTCCTAAAGAGCTACTAGATCTAGATAGAGGTAAAAATATGAAGTCAAGATAATACGTTACTATTACGTTAATATTAAGAGCAAATAGATATGACTTTATTGTTATACGAGGATTTAACTTCCAAAGCACTTCACAAAGTTTTATTTGAAATTCTGGTGAAAAGGCCAAATTTTGCATATATCTGTATAAATACAAATATAGAGGTAAACAATAAAAAATACAATATAATAGGTATATTCATCCCATCTTTAAGGGGCAGCATGACTGCGGGGGTAGGGTGACCACCTAGTGATTGGAAGGTTATCGGTTCGATCCTCCAAGCTGAAGCTCCCTGAGCAAGCTCCTAACCCCACATTGCTCCTTGAAAGTAAGTGGTTACCTCGGCTTTCAGTGTGAGCGTGTGTAAGAATGGGTGAAATGAGGCAATGACATTGTAAAGCGCTTTAAGTGGCTGTAGGGATGCAGTCTATTGAGCGTTCAAAGAATTAAAGAACCCCTTTCTATAATACATTTACACAATATATTTCCAAACGATCAGGCAAAGGACTCACTTGTATTGTTCAGAGATGAAACTGAAATCATATGATATAATACTCTTAAAGGCCATAAAAAAGAGCAGGTTTATTGTTTTTCCCCCTTCTTTTCACTGTGTATACGAAGTTATCTATCCAGTATGTTCTTTATTTTGTCACTGTCCGGTATAAATAAAGCTTTTAAAAAGTTAGCCAGCATCACTTAGCTTCTGTTGCTAACATACATCGTATTTCATAGTTATTTCCAAGTAACAACCCGTTGCACAATACTGAACACTGACAAGTATCACCAGTTAACGCTGCCTTGATAAACCCGGTTACCGGGACGCGGGCTTGGTTAAGTTAGTCGCCATAGTTACCATTTATCCTAGCATGTTAGCTAGCAACCAAGCTTTTAACACCGGTATGTGTTTTCGTAAATACATTCGACTGATTCGAGCTTAATATCCGACATATGCGAGCTCTAAGGTGCTATGGTTTATTACAGATAGAGTGTTAGAGATGTGACTTACTTCTATTGAGCAGCGAAAGTTCCGCTGTTTGACTCCCAGTTTGGTTGTTAAGGAGACATTTTAACCACAGCCGTCCGTCCACGGGAGCCCCGCCCACTACGACTCAGACGTTAGTCTCGTTGGCTCAGATTCTGTCGATCAAATAGACGAGAAATGACGAAACTGAGCGAAAAGGCGAAGCCCTGAACGTTCACGACGTCATTTTACACTGTAAGTATCCCGGAAGTGAATAAAAGTTTGTTTTTTACTGCGAGGGTTATTAAGTGGGTTTTGAATTTTACAACCTTACGGCCTACGATCCTACAAATCGAGAAAGTATGACATTTAATTGTCACATAATATTGATTGACCAATCATATCATTGGAAGCTTTGCTTATGTGGAAATGATACTACTGATGATACTTATACTACTATTATTATTGTTATTATTATTATCATTATTATTATTAGTAGTAGTAGCAGTATTTAACACAATAATAATAATATATATGATAACCGCTATCTATCTATCTATCTATCTATCTATCTATCTATCTATCTATCTATCTATCT
>OMNV01020532.1:0-15300 GCA_900303265.1 Brotula barbata | reverse complement strand
GCAAAAACGACCAATAAGGGAGCATAAACGACCAATAAGGGAGCATAAACGACCAATAAGGGAGCAAAAACGACCAATAAGGGAGCAAAAACGACCAATAAGGGAGCATAAACGACCAAGGGAGCAAAAACGACCAATAAGGGAGCAAAAACGACCAATAAGGGAGCATAAACGACCAATGAGGGAGCATAAACGACCAATGAGGGAGCAAAAACGACCAATGAGGGAGCATAAACGACCAATGAGGGAGCAAAAACGACCAATGAGGGAGCATAAACGACCAATGAGGGAGCAAAAACGACCAATAAGGGAGCAAAAACGACCAATGAGGGAGCATAAACGACCAATGAGGGAGCATAAACGACCAATGAGGGAGCATAAACGACCAATGAGGGAGCATAAACGACCAATGAGGGAGCAAAAACGACCAATAAGGGAGCATAAACGACCAATGAGGGAGCATAAACGACCAATGAGGGAGCATAAACGACCAATAAGGGAGCATAAACGACCAATGAGGGAGCATAAACGACCAACATGGAAACAAAAATGGACAACCTGACTGAAGCCAGGCGAATGTGGGCAGCATTTTTCACAATAAAATACAATAAAGCCCTCTTTTGTGACAGAGACACTTGAAACGATCATATTTCCGACGGCACATGTAGCGAGCACTCCGAGGGTCATCAGATGACCGAAACGTTTTCACTTCACGCTGCCAGTCTAAAAGGAGGAGTAATCTCTCTCCGTTACCTTTCTGAACCTTCGTCCAGTGTGGCAGTGACTTGCTGTGTTCCGTCTTCTTCTACTTCCGCACTAAGACTGGCCGGTTCTGGACTATTCGACTAATCTCGGTGACTCTTAAGCTTTAGTCAGCATTCACAGGATCTTACTCCGGTCTGACTGAACAGAGATACTGAGCAAAGTGGCTCCACGTCTTAAATTAGCTCGTACATCTAAAACAGGAAGCAGCCTCCTGATGCTGTTGGCTGCCTGAAAGGGAACATAGGTGCTGTACACAGAGAGAGTCGGGCACTTAGAAACAAATTTGAGCCTTTATTGGAATGTTGCAAGGCATTAAATACACAAATCCCATCTTTTTAATAATTTGGTATTTAACAATAAAAAAACTTGCCTAAGAATACTGATGTGACAGTCGTTCTTATTCAATTTATCGTAATGACCTCAGTGAATCCTCTCTTCTTCTTGTCACAGGGGTCTGACGCGGTCCGAAGTGAAAGCAGTTGTGGATCAAAGCATGAAAAATTAAATGGCACGTGTGGGGGGAGAACAGGATGAACGTAGGAAAATACCGCCTGTCCAAGCTGCTTCACAGGTTCAAACAGGCGCTCGCTAACACTGGCGGCCGTTCTTATTATTTTACCCCTGATTTCCCAAAGTTTACCTATAAAAACTTTGTATGAAATATAAACAAGCTCTTGCTGAGATACACAGAGACATGCACGTAAAGCCGAAAAAAAAGAAAGAGAGAGAGAGAAAATAAAAGGAGACAATAATATGTTCCTATGGTGTTGATGGTCTCATGACCTCGAGTCTGTGGATCTTGCCAGGACTCTGTAAACATAAACAATATGTTCAGGGTGTCATGTGATCACTAGTTATGTTACCTTCGTCAATAAACCCAGACCTCCACCACCACCCCCATCATCATCATCATCATCATCATCTTCATCATCGTCGTTTAGCCCTCTGTAAGCTGCTCAACAGATCCAGATGTTCTTAAAATTGTTTTGGTTTACAAACCATTTTGGAAATGAAAAAGAAATAAAGAAAAATGGAACTTTGACTGAATGGAGTTTCCAGCCGCTCTGCGTTTGGTCTGGTCTGCTGTTTCCTCCTTTCTATACTCTCACCAACCAGAAAGCACTGCCATCCTGTCCCTCACCTCCTGAGCCTGACATTTTATACAGCCTACACCCCGCCCCCTCCCCACCCCTCCAACGTTACACTACGACGGTCCACAGTTAAGACATGACTCCAAACACGGGGTTGTGGCGACAGATGCTCGGCCCGATCTCTTCGTAGTCCTTTTTGGTGTGGCAAACTTGGTAGAATTCAGGCTGTGGGAGAACGAACGGACCGGGTGAAGGTGTGAGAGTGTGAGATAAACACCACGGACACATTTATACAAAACTGGTGCATGACGTGTGATATACTCACAGTTGATGCTAACATGGAGCCACCGAACCACACGGCGTATCTCTGCATGTGATGGGTGATGACCTGGACATCAATAGGTTTGGGCTGAGGGGGGAGAACAAAGAGGGATGAAATGGACACAAAGGAAATAAAATCAAGAGCCTTTTTTTTCTTCCTCTTTCATTGAGGGATTATTGGTAGAAAAGTTGGATTTGGTTTATTCACACTGTTATTGTGTTTGAATTCATTCACCACCAGACACGTTAAACGTTTGACTTTACTCAGGAAAGTCTCCAGAGACAGAGCAGTCTGGGAGGTTTTAGGTCATTCTGACAACGTTAAAGTCAGAATGACAAGTCTGCAGCTGCTATGAATCAATTAAAAATCAATATGTAATAAATCCAAGACACAGGATCATGGACTACGAAATACGTGCAAACTAAGCGATGAGAAAGAAGAGTACGAAAAGACGAGAAAGGTCTATTACTTTCATTGTTACGCTTGTGTCTCGACTGTCATTTATGATGATAAAACTGTCTTGTCTCTTTCTTTCCCTTTGTGTGTGTGTGTGACAAAGCACTTTCTCTCTCTCTCTCACTCTCTGCCTGATCAAACATCTGTTGTCCTCCCAGCTTTATGTCATCAGCTGTGCACCGATGTTCCTTCATCAATACAGTGATGTTACCGGGTTCTCACTTTGGAATCAAGCTGTCATCTGTATTAAAGCACCGGCTTACATTCACACACAGAACTGTTCCCCCGAATGGAGACCTGTTTCCATTAAAAGCTCTGTGTGAATGAGGCTCTGGTAACTTAAGGCATTTCTTAATACCATCAAAGAGAAGGTCAACATGTACACTTTATACATAAACAACAGAGCAAAATCTGTGTGCACAATTTATAAAATCATCAATTACTGAAAAAAAATGACCCAATCAAGGCCATTCATTTGAAAAGACATTTCAAGTGCGCGTGCTACTCGACTCACCTTTAGCTTCCCACCACTCAGCTCCTCGCTCATCTTCAGCCGAGCGTCAACCGTCCTCTTCAAGTCTCTCTGCAGACGACGGCCAAAGTCCCTGAACATGGTGGAGCCACCTGAGAGAACGATGTTCTACGGAAACCACGAGAACGAGAACGTAACCCAAAATTAGGGACGTGTATCGGAAGGATTTTATTCGTACGCCTACTGCTTACCAATACCGATTTTTATCTGCAAATAATTTCTCTCTCCCTACCTGTTAGGAACATCGTTATCATTCTGGACCCACGACCACTTAAGGACATCTGCTCACCTTATAGAGAGGACGCCTGACGTCGATGGGGCAGTTCTGAATGACCTCATCCACAACCTCGGAGATGGGCTGCGTGAAGTCGGGGTTGGCAAACTACACAGGTAAGTAAAAAAAGAATGAGCGTCGTTTTCAGGGCACGTCCACTGAAATCTACCCTACGCGGCTCTGAACGTGAGCGTTATCCGTGAACAGTCGCACCTCCGGGTGGAAGAAGATCTCAGGCCCCAGAAAGCGTTCGTAGCCCACGTCGATGGTGAAGTCCTTCTTGCTGATGGAGTTGATGCCGGTGTACTGTTTGATCCATTTGGAACCGTCTGTGTCGTACTTGTTGAACTCTTTGACGAGATCTGGGCACACGTAGCTGAACCGTTCCTGATGGGGAAAATGTTTGTTCATTCCAAGTGTGTCACTTGCCAAGACAACTCATGACAAAAGACTAGAAACAAGGGGACAAATGTATCGTTCTTACAGCCACTTTTCAGGGTTTCTGCAGGTGTAGGAAAGTTACATTCAAGACAAAGACCTTTATAATTCCACACAGAATGACATTTAAGGTCAATCTCATACTTTTTGAGTGGGAAAAAAAGCACAAAATGCCACCTATTGGCTACATTTGAGGGACAAAATCTCTTCTTGGCTCATAGTGTCTGTTTTTAACGGGTTTCAGTCATGTGAATGAATTAGTCTTATCCAAGCAGTTTAAATGAAAATTCTGTGAAGTACAATAAAGCCCCAAACATCAATAAATTCTTCCTGAGATTTCACAATGCAGTGAGCCAAATAAAATCTTAACATTCTGTTCTGTGTCAGTGGTGTTTTCAAGTTGTACTAAAGAAGGTGTAAATTTAATTGAATGTAATGTAATTAATTAATTACAATTCAATTACAATTCGCATTTAGCAGACGCTTTTATCCAAAGCGACGTACATATGAGAATTATAACAACACAAGCAAAGATCTATTTATTGATTAATTAAATCAGGCCTTTAAGGTTTTAACAAACTCTGTTGTCCTGCAAAACAAATGTTCCAGGACTTGAAGTTTGAATCAGTACCTCATTAACAGCATGCACTGTTTTTTTTAATTACAGTTACAGTGTTTTATGGCAAACAATGGTAATAAGATGAGGACATCTTCTGAAAAGTATTTCTTCTTAATGTATTTCAAAGCTACAAGCCAGACGTCAGTTGAATTAACGTTTCCACGCGTGCTTGGCAGTAATCCACACCGAGTATCCCCTCAATGACAAACGTCATTTATTTGGCTCCACTTTATTTCTCGTTTGTGTCTCAGGGTGATGAAGAATGGTCCTTGACATCAAGAACGGACGCTTGGATAACAAGCCACTTAATAAACATGGGCAATTGTGAAGAATCAAGGTGAATTAAAATAAAAAAGTAGAGAGTGACAGCCGAGCCAAGGGAAGGTAAATGACATCATTAACAGTCTGCAAACTGTGGAGCTGATACTAAAAGAAAAAAGTAATTTAAGCAACGCAGGTTTGGTGATTAAAATAGTGAATTGTTATACTTCTGTTCTGTTTTTTAAAAAATGGTTCTTTTATTTATTGAAATGGAAATAGCCACATCCTGCAAAAAGACAAAATTAAAAGTCTGACTGCAGGTTGAGGAACAATAACCGTCAGAAGCAAAAAAAAAAAACAAAAAGCCAGAGGTGAGGGGGGAATATTAAAGGATTCCACTCGAATGGAAGATCAATACTGCCACCTAGTGTCTGCTCGATGGAAACAACAATGCCAGTTTGAGGGTTTGACTTGGCTTTCAAACCAAAGAATGTAATCCATCACTGTCACTGTAAGGATATGGGGTTTTGAGGGAAAACCACCTCCACGCATTCAAGAAGCATTTTGCGGAGTATCTACCTCAATACTACACGTCAAAAAAACGAAAAGGTGCATGTTCCATCAGCGTATCGTCAATCATTCACTGAAGATACAAGGAATAAGAATGTTGACAGGGAGGGGTACTCATCACCTCTTCTGACACAGACGCAGTGGTGAGCAACCACCTACCTTAACTGCCTTGGCCGTCTCCAGGGACTGCTCTGGTGGGATGCCCACCTCCCTCTCTCTCAGGAGCTGCTGGGTGAAGTAGGTGATGTCACGTCCTGCGATGGGAATGTGCTTTATACAACTGCCAATAACATAACCCTCAGCCTGAGAGGGAGGAAAAGAGGTGGGAGAGACAGAAATACAGAAAACAAAAGATCATATCATCTGAGATTAATGGAACAGTGCATCCACAAAGTACACGTGCACAAAATTCAAGATAAGTGGCCGTTCAGTTGATGCTGTCAAAGCTTGAGTTTTCCTGGTGGGATGGCCTAGATGTGCTGGGACGCCTTTTCATATTCCCACAGTGTCATTTTCATGCACCTTCAGTGTCCACAGACTCGTGGAGTCACACAGAAGGGTTTCTGCTCTTTCTGCAGGCACAAGGAACAGCAAAGCGTGTGAGATTGCAAACTCACCACAGGGATGACGTGGGTGACACCGTCTCCACTGTCAATGACGGTGCCTGTCAGCGTCCTCTCTCCCACCTGTCTGGAAGTCCAGGAGGCTGCCAGAGCCAAGACAGCCTGACACACAGACAGACACAAACCATGAATCCTCATGCTGAGATAATTCTGTGGATGTATGTGGTCTTTTTTTATGAACTTCAACGTTCTGACTCCAGCATGTGAGTCTGACCTGCACTGCGATGTAGAGCCCAGGAACATTGAAGGACTCAAACATGATCTCGGCTGTGTACTCTCGGTTTTCTGGTGTGTTCAGGGGAGGCTCTGTCTGCAAAGGGAAAACAGGACACACACATAAGAATACCGCTAATTCTATAACAACAAGGTTCAAAGGGGTGGAAAAAATACAAGGTTAAAATGATACATTTACTCTTGACTGTGACATGTATAAACTACTTTAAAAGAGTAATAAAATGACATATTTGAAAGGAGGACATTTTTTAAACTTTGGATGCAGGGCCACATTCTTACCAGTAGGAAGTAGTGGTCCTCAGGCTCCGCCCTCAGGTACTTGAAGATGATCTGTTCCATGAAGCGCTCCATCAGATCCCAGTCCTCCACAATACCATGACGGATCGGCCACTGTTGGAACAGGAGTTCAAAACAACAGCCAATCACACGGCGCACGTGAGATGTCAGGCCAGACAGAAGGCTGAACTAAAATACAATAAACGTCGTCATATAATTCCTGTCCAACAGAGCTCATCTCATGTACTACATTTTTTTTTTTATTCTAATTCATTTATTATTTATAGTAAAGTTTGATGAACCCTGGTTCCAGGTAGGCTCAGGCTTAATAAGGTAAATATGTTTGAGTTAATCCGCTCATGTGCAGAGGTAACGTGTTATATTTCCTTTTCCCTTTTTCCCCTGTTTTAGAGTGAGAAATGTTTTCTGACACATCAATAATGCACTCTGACAAAGGGTCCACCAACATATTGCATTTCTTCATTACCTGCAGGTAATGCACTGCAACAATAATCTCAAAAATGCATAGTATGCGTGCCATCACATGATGACATTCCTTTGTTATGCCAGAGTCAGCAGGATAACATCATCCATAACACTTGGGAAGGAATTCATAAAAATGTCAACAGCTACATTTTAACCGTTACTGGGCCTGTGATGGACATAAACTGATGATTTTGTGAAACTGCATTTTTACAATAACGTCTTTAAAGTTACATCATTTTGTTGCATGTGGGAGGAGAAGCATGGCACTGAGAAGAGGGTGCTGTGCAGTGATAAAGACGGTGGTAAACTGGATATTCTAAAAGGAATGTGAGTGAAAAAAAATGTGTAGAAAACAAAAAAGGCTCCAACACACCACCTGTGAATATTTGTGTTACCTATAGACTCTCACCTTCCGTGAAGTGTTACTTTATGAGGCATTGTGCATAAATTCCACGGACAGTATAACAGACATTTTCAGTACTCGAAACAAAATGAAATACTTCCCCCTGTTCACTTGCTTTGTCAGTATTTTTCCACATCTGTCTTATGTACCTTAGTGGAATATGTGGGCTTGTCTACTGCTTCATCTCCTATGAAGAAATCTAAATCATCCACCCCCTTCATCATCCTCCGCTGAGCCTGATCCCCAACCTTGGCTGACTCTTTAATGGCGATACCTGATAAGAAAAGAGATATTTCGATTAAGAGCAACAGAGTCGATTCAAGGATAAACTCTTTTACAAAAGTAGTGTAATAAAAGTGTAAAAAAGCAAAACGGCTTTCAAATTTCAGAAGATTCAGAAATCAGTGGGGGTTTTCAATGGACTGACTATTTCCTTTTCAAAACCTTAGCAGTAATGATCGTGTCAATTGCGTCTGACAGCTTCACCAGATGAACCTACGTTCCACACTGATGGGCTCACTATTGTTACTTAACCGTTGGTACTTGGTGTCCTTTCACCTTCTTACCATTCTCCTTTTGTCTCTCATCATGCAACTCAACTCTTACTCTATAAAAGGTGACTACATTTACATGAACTCAATAGTCCAAATACTTGCTCAGGCTTCATTTAGGTAAAAATGTGATGCGTATGTATGCAGTACATGGACAGAATCGATGCTATTCCACTGTCTGCTGAGTATAGATGATGCTATGCGTAAGTCCTTCCATTGATGAAATGCACGTGGAGGTCTAACTTCAACAATGACATTTACACGGCCGAATAAATCACATATTATGGCGCTGTAACTCAGAGTTAGTGCACTTCAATATGGACTCATGTGAATCACGTTGTAAAGTTTACATAATGTTGCAGGGTTGATTTATTTCCCTCATTACTATGATTGCTAATGGTCTTTCCGCCTATAAGATATGGTTGCTGTTAGGGAGGTATAAATGTCACTGTGAGGGACAGATACTCTTTTACTTTCAATACTTAAGTGCAGTTATTATCTTATAAATACTTCACAAAATTATCATCAGTAGCTAAATGGCTTTAATTCAAATATGTTTTCTGATGGATCAATTTTACTTGGAACGACATCATTTTAAATAGGATATCTGTACTTTTACTCAAATATAATTTTGCGATACTTTAACTACCACTGGAAGCTACATAGTGCAATGGTGACAGGTCAAATGTAGACCGCTATGGTCCTTCAAGTAAATTATCACTGTTGCAACTACATTACAAAAGTAAGAATTTATATGAAATTACATATCAAACATGAGTGCTGTCCTCTAACCGGGGAAACATAATGGTCAATGTTCTACTGAAATATTGTTGTACATGATACTCACATGATGGAACGATGAACTGTGGCTCTGTGTTCCCTGCGTACCCCAGTTTAGTGTATCTGCAAGAGAAAAGCATCACATTTTCATTCATTCGTTGTACAGAAGTTGTGCATTCTAGCCTGCCATTGTCGAATATTGTTTAATCTTCTGCTGCCATACATTTGTAGACATGAGTTGACTTTGAAACTAAGAATATTTTTGGCTGTTGTTTCCAGTGCTGTCATTGTGATCAATGCCATCACTGTCTCTTGGAGGATTGGTTGAGTGCCAAAAGCAGCAACAGCTCTGTGGTTTGCTAATGGACGCCATTCAAAGGGTCATTCATGTGGCATTGGAGAACTGAGGACTATTCATATCTCTCAAGAATGAATATCACTTCCGTATAAACTCAACACCCCTAATATTGACTGGCTCTGACCTCAGCAATGGCTGCAATTTATACTGGCTATTTTTCAGAGTAGTGAAAAAATCAATGTGTCGTCTTTGTGTTGTTTTTAAGGAAAGCACTAGGTGTGGGTTTGAAAACACATTAACAACGTTCGGTACTTTGTAAAATTAAGTCCAATCAAGTGACTTTCACCTCTATGTTCATAATTTTAATGTTTGCAGAAACAGGTTTCTGGAGGTTTAGGAAAGTTACACTTATAATGCCACCCACAATGAAATGTAAGATCAATTTCAAAATAAAAACAAGGGCAAAAAGCACACAAACTCTTCGTTGATACCCACAACTAGCACCTTGGTCATGTAAGGAGCCAAATCGAGTAAGAAGACCTTTCGGTGCAAAGCTGGTGAAATTTTTGGGGTCTGGAAACACAGCTTGGAAAATGTCTCCAACTCTTTTATTACTTTTAAGGTGCAACTCTGATCTGTGTGATGTTAAAACAAGAGAGCACACACAAAAGACAACAGACACTGAAATCTTCAGTGTCTTCAATAACTTCAGACTTAGCATCAAAGATCCGAGAGAGTTTACGGCCTTCTGTGTGTTCCTCTCTGAAGGGCACATGTTCACCAGATGTAGTCCCAGACAGGAGTCTCCTACATCCTGCACACAAGGCCCAAGGGACTGATAGAGGACTCTGCCAGAGCAATGTGGGCAGAATAGGCTACATCCTGGTCCTAACAGTGGCTTCTTTGAATTCCACTTTTGAAGATAAAGCCTCATCAGCAGTCTTAAAAATAATTGAGCTGGAAACATGATGACTAGTGTGAGGCTTAAATAGACTCAACTATGCTATGACAGTGAGTTCCTTTCCCTTTGTCAATCAGCATTCTTTCTAGAACTTTTGCGTATAACTTAAACATGCCGTTCACTGATAGAATTAGGGCTGAGCTACTGATTTCCTGAATCGATTCGATTCTGATTCACATGGTACCGAATTGATTCAATATAGATTGATTTAGAGATATTGCAGTTCCAACACCAATTTTGCTCGGTTATGAAAGACATTTTCACAGGACTAATGCTGCAAATTTTACAAAGATGGAACACTCTAACCTGGAGTGTTATTAAAACTACTTTACTGCCCTTTATTTTGCACATCTTGCATATTGCTTTGCTTTTGTCCAGCTCTTTTCTGTCATCATATTTTTAAAATCCAAAACGCTGCCAGACATCTGCCTTCAGACCTGACAGAGCACTCAGTGGAGCAGCTTCTGTCATGTTTTCGTTCACCTGTCTCTCACGAGGACATCTCGTTGCCCAGTCTCGCGAGACTAGGGGCCCTTTCGCATAGATCGATCTAATGATTTTATGAATCGATATCGGAACTTTCAGATGGAGATCAATATAAATGGGAAAATCTATTTTTAAAAGCCTTTTAAGCCCTAGATACAATCGCCACAAAAAACTTTCATTTTCTTTATTAGCCTTCAATATATATGGAAACGTGTCCAACATTTTCAAAATACATGAGCCGTTGACAGAAATATAGATGATGTACTAACTTTTCTTGAGACTTTTGTTAGAGCATTGCTGTGTATTAAGACAACGGCTGAGAGTAACCATGAGCCTGAGAGCAAAGTGTTTAAGTTAGATTGGCTAAGGGTGCTCGATAAAAGTCCAAAAGGCCCATGACTTTTTGAATAGAGCATTTTCCAAATATACACAATCGACATATAACAGTTAGCCTAGGCTTCACATTTAATAATAAGTGATAAAAATAAGAGGCCCTGGAACCCAAAAGTGCCCAGATGGGTAGTGGTGTTCAAAACAGCTCTACACTTAGAATAAAAGCAACAAAATCCGTCAACGCAGCAACCGAGACTTTAGTCGTAGTACCGTGCTTCATACCAGAGAACAGTCCTGGCTTGTCTGGAGCGGCCACCTGCCTCAACAAGCCTAAACACAACACATGCCTAACAGTGGACACTACCGCACAGGAGAGATAGAGCTGCAATGCTCACAAGAATCAGCTGATGATGAAGCATTTCGCTGGATTTTGGGCCTTTTTGCCCATCTATTTTGGACAAATAAGTGGGTTTCCCGTACCACCATTGGACGAGCCTGCTGGACCTGTCGGTTGTGTGCACACAGTCTATATATGTATATTATACACCTTCTACTACACTATGTACAGTATACATATACTATGGAGACATACTATTTTTTTAAAAACATTGTTATAGTGTTGTAATTTTAGAATATTGATCTTATGACAAAATGACATAGTTGCTAGGACGAGCGAATGTTACTCCGAAGATAAATAAAACACCTCTCCATCATGTTGACAGTAGCTACGATTCTATACCTGCTACCGCTATGCCTACTTTAGTTTTATATCTTCTTCTTGCGATTGACTTTTAAATTTGTTTGCATTCTGATGTACATTTACCAATATAATTTGCAGGTAATTAAGGCCTTAAACACGTCAACCAAAAATTCCATGAAACACTGACTAAGATGCATCATTTGAAATGGCCATGCTCCGAGCCAAAACTTTAAGACCTGATTTGGTAAACTACAACTGAAAACCTGCAGCTTGTTTCATGGCGGTCTACAGTAGGCTCCGACTGAAAACTGAAACACCAGCTGAGTGCGGTACGGTAGTAACTGTAACCTTCCTTGTGTAAGGAAATTACAGTTGTTTGCTTAACAGAGGTGAAGAATGACTCCACCCAAGATATTCCACCTCAGGTATTTTGTTTTTGTGCAAACGTCTTTCGTGCGCAACTTGCAAAAATTTGTACGTTTCTGGTGTTCATTTGTTGCACTGTTGACGCCTTTCTAAAAATAGCAGCCAGATCACTTGGAACGTTGAAGCGGAATTGTGGCTGTTTGGACATCATCTGTATGTGTCAGACAGCTGTTTGACTCCCTCAGCACTTTCATCGGGGACCATTTTAGACTTTTGGTCATAACATAATAATCAGCCGATACGTAGATTTATTTTTTGTAGTTATTAATATCAGAAGAGTTGTGCAAGAGGTTTAGGCCGTACAGTAGAAGCCATCTGCTTCAAACTGGAACAAGCACACAGGCTAACCTAATTCTCAGCTGCTCTTTCTTTACCATCCAGAAGCGGCAGGCTGGTTAATATCATGGAGGAGGGGGATAAGTGCAGTGGTATGCAATGTCAAGCCTCTACATGAAAGCAAAGGAAACCACTTGTAGCTCCTAAAACTAAAGCGAGCACGGCATCCATACTTATGCCCACAAATCTAAATGCCTAAATAACTCATTGATAGAACGACACGCATACAATCACTGCACATCATAAGGCAGATGAAGAAGGGGAACTGGTCCCAATGAGGACATACCCTGCTAACGTCTCACATACGTCTGAGAGGAATAACCAGAGGCCAAGACAGGTATGAACACAGATCAATACAAACTGCTGCAGGAACAGACAGGAGAACCTTTTCAGCTACATTCAGCTCCAGAGTGAACGCTTCTATTTGTCGTTACGACTGTGACAAATTGTTGCGGAAAAGAATCAACCACTTGACAAAAAGGAGAAATTAGAGAGGTTAATCAAAAAAACATGCTCGGATGCCTTGAAACGACCATATATGGACTAAAAAGCCTGAATGAGGAAGTGTAGGCAGCTGTGTAGGAAGTCCTTCTGCGCCTGCTCGAATCAGACTAATGTGTAAAATCACTTTTAACTCCTAATACCTCTATTTATTTCACCGTATCGCCAAACAAACTAACAACGGATCGTCAAGCGAAATGAGTGGAAACCACTAGAATCCTGCAATGAAAAGCTCCCGACGGGAGGAAAGAGCAGCAGAGTGATGACGGCCGGCTGCTGTTCACGGATTGAGACGGTACCGAGGGGCGATGAGCCCCTTTAGTTAGCTAAAGCTAAGCTAAACTAGGACTTTACACGGGAATGAATCAGCACATTAGCTGCTCGTTCGCATGTTCAATGCTTGCTGGTTAGCTGTCCGTACACACACACACACGCAGACACACACACGCAGACACACACACGCCGATGCTGCTGACGCTGACAGTCCCTCACCCATACCAGACACTCGGTGACACCCGAGACCCTCTCCGCCGTGGAACAGCGGCCTGGTTCAAAGAGCTTACCCCGTGCCGCAGTCGACAACGCACGCCGGTAACCGTCCAGCCATTTCTCCCCGATTCTCCGGTAGTCACGAACGTTCGGTGGATAACGGTGCGTTTCGGCTGAACGATCTGACTCGCCGTTTACAGGCGGAACCCTGAGACGGTGCAGAGCCGTTTCCACTTCCGCACTCTGCTGAAGTGGGCAGGGAGAGTCAAGATGGCGGACACCGGCTGACAGTGAGACAGGCGGGGCTCCGCCGCTCCGCCGCTCCCGGCGGCCACCGGCAGCGACGGAACGGACACGATCCACGACGAATTCGGTCACATTCAATGAGTTCAGACCGAAAAACGAAGCACGACAATATCTTGGTTTCTGTGTGAATCCACGTAGTTGCTGAAATCAACACGAGGTTTCATAGACTAATATCATGTAAACTGTCCCGAAGGCAAAAGCTTGGACCGCTACACAAAGTTCTAGTTACCAAAGATCCTTCTTAAACACATTTTTATTGACTTTTTATATCTATTATATTCTGTAAGACCATCATCAAAAAGTTTTCTTTTCGTGATTCTCGTGAAATGCCCAAAATTGGCAAATATATCAGGACGCGTTCTGGGTAAATCTGTATAAAATGATTCCCAACACACCTCGAATTAAGGGACATTAGAAATGCCATATCTTTAAAGAAAAGAAAGAAAAAGGAGTGTGATGGATTTGAGATTTTTTTAAATCACTGTTTATTAAAAAATTAGGAGACTTTTAATACATTTTATCCGATATACTCTGTTATGAATAGGGTCCAAATATGAAAAGGCTGCTTAATCTAAATCTTTTATGTAATATAATATATATGATAAGCCTGAATAACTTGCTTGAAGTGTACTCAAAAATGAGTTGATTTTGTCTAAGGGCGTAATGATCTTGAAATAAAATTTCATAAGAAAAGTGTAATGTGTGGCCATAAAGTTTTGACTGAAATGTTATTTTTCAGTAAACACTGTTTATCAAATTTTCTGGGTAATGATGATGTTTGGGTTTAAGAAGGTTGCAAGTTTTTTAGGACAGAGAGAGATGTTTGGATTAAAAACAGTGCTGTAGTTATCAGGGCTTTGAGTTTGATTTGGATTAAACAGGCTGTGGCTCCTGAACGTACAACAGTACCCTGACCATAGAGGTTCAGGTTCAAATTGGCGTTGTCAAATCATGGGTCCATTGCCAGGTCCTGGTTTTTGTTGACTCTGGGACCACCCTCCCTAACCCTAACCATAAGAATTTTTTCCCCTTTTTTCTGCATCTGTTTATCTTGTTTGGGATGGCAGGGAGCAAGAACCTAGAATCAAGAATCATTGTACATCGTGTTCATCGTGTTCATCGTTTTCTTCGTGTTCATCGTGTTCATCTTGTTCATCGTTTTCTTCGTGTTCATCGTGCTCATCGTGTTCATCGTTTTCTTCGTGTTCATCGTGTTCATCGTGTTCATCGTTTTCATCGTGTTCATCGTGTTCATCGTGTTCATCGTTTTCTTCGTGTTCATCGTGTTCATCGTGTTCATCGTGTTCATCGTGTTCATCGTTTTCTTCGTGTTCATCGTTTTCTTCGTGTTCATCTTGTTCATCGTTTTCTTCGTGTTCATCGTTTTCATCTTGTTCATCGTGTTCATCGTTTTCATCGTTTTCTTCTTGTTCATCGTTTTCTTCGTGTTCATCTTGTTCATCGTGTTCATCTTGTTCATCGTGTTCATCGTTTTCTTCGTGTTCATCGTGTTCATCGTGTTCATCGTGTTCATCTTGTTCATCGTGTTCATCGTTTTCTTCGTGTTCATCGTTTTCTTCGTGTTCATCGTTTTCTTCGTGTTCATCGTTTTCATCTTGTTCATCGTGTTCATCGTTTTCATCGTTTTCTTCTTGTTCATCGTTTTCATCGTGTTCATCTTGTTCATCGTTTTCTTCGTGTTCATCGTTTTCATCTTGTTCATCGTGTTCATCGTTTTCATCGTGTTCATCATGTTCATCTTGTTCATCGTTTTCTTCGTGTT
>OMNV01020529.1:1215-29337 GCA_900303265.1 Brotula barbata | reverse complement strand
TCTCGCTCGTTCTCTCTCATTCGTTCTCTCGCTCGTTCTCGTTCGTACTCTTTCGCTCTCTCTCGCTCTCTTTTGCTCTCTCTCGTTCATTCTCTCGCTCGCTGTCGTTCTCTCTCGCTCGTTCGTTCTCTCTCGCTCTCTCGCTCTCGTTCGTTCTCTCGCTCGTTCTCGTTCGTTCTCTCTCATTCGTTTTCGCTCTCATTCGCTCTCGTTCTCGTTCTCGCTCTCGTTCATTCTCTCGCTCTCGTTCGCTCTCTCTCGCTCGTTCTCTCGCGTTCTCTCTCGCGCTCGTTCGCTCTCTCTCTCTCTCCACTCTTATTCTGTATCCAGTCGTACGGAGAAACAGAGTTTACCTTGTTACCGGTTTGACGTGTTCCATCTGTTCTGCAGCCGTGTCAGTCAAGTTTTCCCGTCATCCAACCATCGATCTTGAACGTGTAACATCTGTAAGGTAAAAACAGGAAAACCTTGGAGAAGTTTCAATCCACATATTTAAACGATTGCAATTTTAATTAGAAGTGTACTTACAGACAGCGGGGCTGAACTCCTTCCTGTTTGGGGTATTCGCCATCAGCTTTGTTATGTTACATACGTGAAACTTCCTGATGTGACCTCACTTCCTGTTTACCTGACTATTTAAAAACATCACCACAAACATCTTCGGGACGCACAGGAAGTTTAGCGTCAATACCGAAAGCAGACGTTGGTCTTCGGTAAATTTAACATTTTCAGATTTTATTACCTAAAACTAGAACACAAATGAAAACTCAAAACTCAAAACAAAACAAATGATATTTAGTGAGAAAAAAAACTCGCTTAACAGAACGAAGGAACAACTTTACGTACCACAAATAACAATGAACAGAACAGAGGACACAAAAATAAAAGTACAACACTGAAGTCGTTGAAGACTTAAAGTTTGCAGAGATTACAGAAAACAAAACAAACTGTAATAAAATAAAGGCAGACGGAGACACGATAATTAAAGCTCGCATTCTTATGAAATACTGACGGTCGTGGAGGAAATGTCTGTACTTTTACCTCTGGACGATAAAAACAGTAAAAGCAGAAGTCGTGGATGTGGACCTTTCTGATAAACTCGAAGGATGTGGTGAGGTTTTGTTTCCACGGTGATGATGGCACAGTTCATTTTACCGATATGGAGCGAGCACAGCGGGTCCGAGCTCGGTGTCTTCGTCGTCATATGTTGCTGTCACCCGATTCTGCCACGTGGACGTCTGGAGGGCAGAAAAACACGTCGTCCTCGAGCATGCTCTGAAACACACACACACACACACATACACACACACAGTAAAAGTTAAGGATGATCACTTTAATTCAGTAAATGAGATGTGTTTTCGTTCGGTACGATCTCATGGTAACGACCTCTCACCGTCAGGTTGTTGATGCCTTCGGAAAACACTCCGATCTGTCTCACCGTCCCTTCAGAGTCGTCCATCTGCCAGTAAGTAGGTCAGATTAAATTCATTCTGAATGTTGTGTGAGAGCTGCGAGGGTTTCGGGTTCAGGTTCTGGTCCGTCTGTACCTCTACCTGTTCCAGCTGGTCCAGGTTATCCTCGTAGATCCTGACGCCCCTCTGGAAGCTGCTGTTCTTCGGCATTTCCACGTCCATGGGGCAGACGTATTCCTCGCTGTCCTCGTGGCGTTTCTTCCTCAGAGAGCCAAAGCCTCCGAACGACAAACGCCTGGGCTGAAAGGGGGAAGACGGTGAGAGTTAAGAGACTTAAACGCTGACGCTGGAAATATTTAACATCAAAATGTGCCAGTGTGTTAAAACATCAGATTTACTGTGAGACCATCAAAAACAGCAAAATCCATGAAGTTTCTTGAGAAAATCACAGTGATAAACATTCACTGCTTCAGTCTGACGTCTATTATAAAATCAGGGATATTCAAGAAATAAACTTTATATCCATTCGACTTCACTCTGGCCCAAAGGCTGCAGCAGGTCAAGACAAAACTCCTGAGATTTGTCTTCTGTCTTGCGTTTGTGAGTCAGGATGAGCACGTACTTTGACCTTGGCGGTGGCGGTCAGCACGGTGTAGTCTGGGTTTTCCAGACACTCCTGTTTGAGCCGCTGAGCTTCGGATCCGATCAGCAGGTGGAAATGTGTTGCCAGGTGGCGTCTCAGCAGGGTTTTGTTGGGGGGAATGTTGAGCAGGAGGGCCAGAGTTTCCACATTGAAGCGCGGCTCCAACACCTTTACACAGAAAAACATCATGAGGATAAAAACTGGGAGAGCTCAGATCAACAGTTCACCAGACGGCTCTGAGTGATGAAGCTCAACAAACAACAACAACGGTTTGATTCTACCAGGTGTGGGTGTGGCCTATGTAGCTGAACCTTAAGACATCCAGGAAAACAAGGAAAAAACAAACTCTACAACTTGAGATTCAAATGGAAATGGAAAACAGTTCTTATAGCGCCACCATCAGACTGATCAGAACCTAAATTTAATGGGTTCTTCCCTTGATCACATCCAACCTGCACAAGTTTCATTAAAAACTTTTCAACATCTCACGCTAACAGACAAAGAATGTTTTCCTCTCGCCTCATTTCCTAAATTCAGTTTTCATCCAAACCCCTGATGTCTCACCATCAGTCCTCCGTGCACACCGCTGCCCCTCAGATTGGGGGCGTACTCGGCCAAGTCCACGGAGCGGAGCCACTCCATCACTCGGTGGTTCGTCCACTGGGAGATCTCGGCTGGTGTGATGTTGTTCTGGACAAACACCGGAGGACAAAACAGATAATTCAGACACGCACAAAGCAAAATGGTTAGAAACACGCGAGAGCGCCGACGGCGTGTGCAAAACCTCATCAGAGGGGCGTCGCCTGAGACAGGTGGGCTCGTAGGCGTTGAGCCGGAGGACCTGAATGGCTCTCTTGACGCTGAGGTGATGAAGAACGCTGCCAACTTTCAGAGACAGCAGGTCGTCCTGAAAAAGAGCCGCAGATTCAATTAATGAGTCCACTGAAGTGAATATATAATAATAATATAATATATAATAATATAATCCAAAAGAAAGTTGGATTATTCTCCTCACCACTGTCAGGTGGTGCAGCACGCGTCCATCAACACGAGCCTCATCAAAGTGGCTTTTGTACTGCGGCAGGCCGATGTCATCCAACCATCCTGAAGACACAGAAACCACCGTTTACACACAGTCATCATCCCCAGATGTTAGATGATGATGATGATGATGATGATGATGTCACTCACTGGTCACCCAGTTATGGTCCAGTTTGCCCCTGAGGTCGTCCTCCTCTGACCCCAGAGCCTGCAGGGCCAGCTGCAGCTTCTTCCTGTGGAGCGGCTGCTTTATGCCCAACTCCTGATGTTACAAACACAGAACGACATCCATGACTCGCTGTGCTCACGTGGGGAACGCCATCATTCAGTCAGACGTGCCGTGAAAACACGGACTGGTTTGGGTGCCTGCTTGTTATATGAGACACTGAGGGAACTGGACGACGCTGCAGCCAAATCATCAACGATGCACGAACTAATTCTGCTTCTTTCAGAGAGACTGCAGCGCCCCCTGCTGGACGTTATGAGCTTCCAACCACAGTAAATTTGCAACTGCAGTACAAAGAAATTTGATGTATCCCACAAATTGTGAGTTTGTTTGTTAGCATAAACAGATCTGTTCGTACTCCCGGTCGATGAATGAGGCTCATTGTCTGCATATGGACCGTTTACAGGAAACACACACACACACACACCTTTTCAAGGTCATGCTGCGATGCCTGCAGCAGACTCTGTCCTGTTTTGATCCAGCTTTGGCCTTGTGCGGCATACAACCCCAGACCCTGATCGTGGAGCCACGCACACACGTCATCTTTACTCCAGCGTGAAAAGGGGACGTCCACAGCACTGACGGACGGAAAGAAACAAGATCAGTAACAGGAAGTCACCAAGCACCACCTCAACAGCTGAGGCCTGTTGGACAACTGTCAGACGTCTCACGTCTCTTCGTGGGACACTTACTTAGCCCCGTGTTTTAGGTCACGCGACCAGCCGAGGCGAGGGCCGGCCGTGGCCCTGACTCCGCCCCTCCTGAATTCCACCTCTGCTGGGTCGTCGAGGGTAAAGGAGGTGGAGTGACTCCTCTTCAGCCTACGGGAGTGAAGGTGAGTGTGAATGAGTGAAGTCATGGAGTCACCGTGAACAGGAGTGCCAACCCTCCATCTGTTACCTGCCGAAGAATCTCCTCAAGCCTTTGGACTTCTTCTTGGTTTCCGGTGACTGCGGCAGGCGAGCTTCATCCAGGGGTTTACGCTGAGGAACGCTGGCCAGGTCCAAGTGCTCGGTGCCTTTACGCTCCGCCTGAGCTGTGAACATGTGTACACATTAACAAAGCTGTAAAAACACTAAAAACCCCTTAAACACTGCCACATGGAGGCCACTTGAAGCTTGATTTGAAGGACCTTGGGTACATTTAATGGGTCTTTCCATACCAGGGAATTAATTTTTCTTTATTATATTTTGACCGTGTATTTAAGACACTTATTAAATTTCTCAAGCACGTTTGAGTTGTAAAACAAACAAAACAAGAGAAATACTGTCAATTTAGAAAATATTGTCTTATGATGTGATAGTTTTTGTGTGTGTTTGAGGATGAGGCTCACTCAGATTCGGGGTGCTGGCCGTCTGCTTTCCTCCACGTAACTTGAAGAAGCCACGGCCGAAGGATGATCGAGCCTTCTTGGTACCAAAGCTCTCATAGCTTGTGGTGCTGGATTTGGTTTGGGAGTGGGAACCAGAGACAGCTTTGTTTTTGGCCTGTAGGGGGAAGAGAAATGCCAAAACAAATATAATTTCATCTCGGAAAAGAAAATTAGCTTTACATAAAAGGCACAGAAAAAATTGACTGCAGTTAGGGAACATTGAAAGAAATGATGTAAAAAAAAAACACAGGAAGAAGGGTCAATCTTGCAACTTCCATCATGTAAGTTAGCAGACCTGATAATCTCACAGGTCTGGATGCACCATAGGAAAAGTTAATCTGATCCCATTTAGGGCTCTATGTCCACTTTTTGGCAGACATCCTAAAACCCCTAAGCTAAGTCCCTAATTGAAAAAGTAGTTGTAGTTACACCAGTCTGCCACCAGGTGTCAGGGCTGCACTGTCTGTGCCCCATGCTGGAACACATTGGCATGTCCTGTGTGACGAATAGAGCAATCTTAAACAAAGCTCATCAGTGCTCTGAGGGACTCTGAGGTAAACACCAGTCTTCATAAATACTGCGGATTTATTTTATCCAACACCTCTATAACAAAGACAAATTTAAGAGAAAACAAATATTCCATGTCATAAAAAGGGTTATTGTTAGTTGTTAGAAATTATGAATAATTAGATTTTGTACGACTTGTACATGGTATTCTCCACTATTGTTATTGTTGTTGTTAATGTGAAAAGGCCCACTGAATAAATCTAAAATCCTATAAATAACACTAGACTGTTTGCCTTTAATTATGAATCAGTTCCCCGCTGTTTAAAGAATTAATGTTGTGGGGTTTTTTTCTTTTGGGGACAATATAAACTATGTAAACTACTATAAATTATGATTAAAAAAAACAATTTACTACAATAAAAAACAAATCCACTCTAATTGTTCATTTATAACAGGAAGAATTCACCTGGCTGAGTTGATTCAGATGGAATTCATACGATTATTTCAGCTTCTCCTCTTTTTTTCCTTTCTCTGTTGTACAGTCTGAACATTCATCGCACATCATAAGATCTGATCTCACCTGATCTGTGCTGCTAGTCAAGGCAGGGCCACCAGTGTACAGGACATCTGCGGCACTGTAAGGACAAGGACAATTTTCTAGTTGTGGTAATTAAGGACGTTTTGAAAAGAGCATAAAATCATCCTGGTTATAAATTTCATTATTCTCCCTAAAAACAGCATTTGCCGTTTCTCTCGTGCAAAAACAAGGGTGCTCTAATGACTCTATTCCATTTCATTTGCTGATTCTTTTCTAATTAAATCAGCAGGTTTTGGGGGGGATGGGACCATGAACCGAGCAGGTTACCTTTCTGTTGTCTGTGCCCGTAACTGTCGCTCGTGGTCCAGTTCATTCATTTCAGACAGCACTGCTATGCAAGGAATAGACTGACAGGAGACAGCAAGTTAGAAGAAAGGATGAACCTGTCAGCCTGGACAGCAAAACATTTACACAACTCACCAAGACTGGAACAGGCTTACGTGTATATAAAATATATATATATATGTTCCCGGTGAACTAATAAGCCACACAGAAACCCCGAATTCCAGGCAATATCAGAGTGGGTGGCCAAAATTTGTTTTTTCTAAGGAAGTTCACAGTCTGCTGCTCATCCTGTGTGTGAATTGTTTTGACAGAGGAGCTGTTTACCTCGCCAGAGATCCTTCCTGTCTCCCCCTCCAACGCCAGAGTGACCTGTTGTACCTCCATGGCTGCAGGAAGCGAGGGATCATCTTGGATATCATCGTAGTCATCATCCTTCACTGTCTCTGGAAGACAGTTATGAGGGACATACTGAGGGATATATATATATATATTAGGGATTTGTGTAATCATGAATGGAGAAATAGTGAGATTTTTTGAATTTTCTACATGACATTGTCAATTATTGCTGTTTTTTTAAGTTTTTAAATAATTCTTAAGCATTTGCCTAATAGTTAATTAAAATGATTTAGCTTTTAGATACAAAAAGACTTAAGATTACTGTTACTGTGTATCGATAGTGGATACACTATTAGCCATTTAAAGTGGATTTTTCAAAGGACGATGGAGCAGCCAATCACAGCCACTTTAATTTGATAACGATGGACTCACATTTCTGCAAATATCTTAATTTGCAGAAATGTCTCTGTTATTGCAAATAACAAGCATGATTTTCGGTATTTCACCTTTGACAGGTTCCTGCACATTGGTGGATTTTGTCAGCAAGTCCTGGAGCTCTTTAATCCTGTGCTCCTGCAAATGAAGGATTTCAACTTTCACTCGGAGCAAACATCCATGAAGTTCCTGTGAACGCTGCTTGATGCAAATCAAAGCCACTTCTGAAGGTTCCACTGTACCTTCTCATCATTGGCTGACATCAGAGACTCCAGTATCCTCTTCATCTTCAACATTTCTGCATCTGCAGAAAACAAACGGATGCTTCTGTCACATCACTATTACTATACTGAACTCTTAATGACAAATTATGATGACAAAGTATCATGAATTGTAACATTCTGTGATTGTTACTTGGGCCTCTCTGCTTCAAGCAGCAGCAGTAACCCAATCCTGACTGATGTTTACCGGAGCAGAGTTTGTAATTACACAGAGAAGCACACTTGCTTCTGATTATTTTGTCAGACTCAGGACTTTGTGGTATCTGGCACAGGATGGCCTCCTGGTTAGACAAACTGTGGTTTAAGACCGGGGTTCAGCCAGTGCATCTGCTTCAACAATGAATACCAACTAGATGTGATCAGTGGTGAGATAACTAACATCTAAGCAGGGGTATTGGAACAAGATACAAAAATATACAAAAATAATGTATACATTAAACCTTGAAAACATCCTCATAGTGACGTGAATGTCTCTGTCATTATTTGTTCAGATGTTGTGAAAAATGATCATGGTAAAACTGTTCTGGGTGAAGCTCTGTAGGTATTGAAGATACTTTAAAACGGTTTGTACTTTACTGAATCAGCACAATCTCAAAGAGACGATAGTGATGGTTGTATATATTTTATGTCGCCCTGCTATGCCTGAATACATATGGCACCTATGTCAAAATAAATTTCTGACCACAATCGATCCAATGGTAGTTCATGGTGTGAAGGCTGTGCTGTCCATTACTATATAGGGTAACTCAATGTTAACACAGGACAAGCAGTCTGAATGGTTGTCAATGGACAAAAATTAATGTTAAAAGGAAAAATGTGATCTGAATCTACCTCAAAATCGAATATAATATCTCATGGCCCTCATCCCAGCTCTCCACATAAATTCCATAAAAATCTGTCAATAAACTTTTGAGTTATCTTGCTTAGACCGGCAATTAGTTGAAAACAAACTTCTTGGTAGAGCTAATCAAATAAAGGGAAAATTCCACAAACTGGAGTAGGTTTTAATCAAAGGCTACATTTTTTGCAGACTCTCTTGCTTTCTGGTCAGATGCAAGTTCTTCTACGTGAGCAAATTCCCTGACAGTTTTTCCTTTGTAAACCTAATGAAATTGATTGTGACAATTAGCTGAAACATACACTGTAATGAGTGAATCGACCAGCTACTTACAGCGGTCAGATAAATGGAGTCTATCAGTAAATAGAACAAATGTTACTAAAAAATAGTGAAGCGGAAGTATCGAGTTTGCAGTTTCAAAAACAAAAACAGTTCTGCTGCATTCCACTGTTGTTTGTATCTAACCCTGACTTATCATCTTGAGGGAGTGACAGCTATGAACTTGCCGATATGATTCATTCATGGTCTGGGTCTTTTCTCAAGAGAACATGTCTGACCAAACAGAGATGTAATTTTTACAGATTTGTCACGGCTGGTGTATAAAGCCCAACTAGTACATATTAGTGAATTGGCAGTGAAAACAAATACAACGCACCGTGTCTGGGGTAGAGTGACTCCCTTCTAAAAAAAATAGCATTCCTCTAACATAAAGCTGATAAGATGGAGTCAGCAGTGGGTAGAATGAGTGGGAGATCCAAGTCAGACATGTTTAGTGTGGAGCCTACAGACAGATAGATATGAAGTTTGGAGGAGGAAAGTACAAAAGGGCTCTCAAATCACCTGCCTGTGAAATGTAAGATAACGAAAGCCGCAAATGATGAAGGCAAGTCTTTCTAAATTTCTTCAGAAAAGACACTCCATGGGACATTGGAATGCAAAATATTTTTTTGGTTTAATCCTCATGGACCCTGTTGTAATGAGAATTTGGCTCAACAGGAAGCCTCCGGGCAATTATCAGAACAGCTCCCACCTCTGTCTCCTTCTTGGGCTCGGCTGTAGCTCTCCAGCTGGAGCCTGTTCTCATCCTTCAGCCTCCTCATGTCCTCCTCTCTCTCCTCCATCTGCCTCTGAAGAAGCTGCAGCTCTTCCTGGGGCGGAGACAACGGTGTCAATAAATTGACAATATTCCAAAGGCATTTGCAGATCAAAACTGAAGTAAATCAGTGGAATTGATACAGTTCACCTCAATGTTTAGACAAACACAGGGAGAGAAAAAAATTACACAAGCATAATTAACTTTATCCTAAAATAATCACAAGACTTACTTAACATTACTTTTAGGTGATTAGCAAAAATAAATAAGTTTCTGTGTTAACATAATAACTCTATAACTCTAACTATCTTTAATCATTTGTGATTATAAATTATATCGACTATAGCATCCTCCACAATTAGAAATACAGTAAATAACGTTGGAGATAAACAAAACTAATCAAATTACCACAAAATGTCTTATTTAACTTACTCGTCAAACATGTTAAAATTTAAAAAAGTAAAATAAATGAATAAACAAGAGTTAAAAATGTGTTGTTTAGGCCAGGATATTCAACCTATTTTGACCCAGGACAACCTTCCTGACTCTTCCTGGAGAACTGATGTGGATAATGGGGACAGGGAACAGTCCGGTGGTGGACAGGGACAGTGTAATGCCCTTTTCTGTCTAGATGTGTACTTATTCTTCAGATATTTAGACTGCTTCTAGCATTACAATGATATGACTGAAGTCATTGTCACGGACCCCCTGAAATACCTCCACGGAAAACCACCAGTGAAAAACTCCTGTGTAGGTAATACAAGAAGGTAAAAGGAGGATTTAAACCAGGTAAACAGTAGGCTGCTGGCGGAAGGACTTACAGCGAGTGTTGGGTGGAAGTCGGGAAATCAGTGTGCAGCAGTGTAGAAAGAGGAAGTTTAGAAGATCTTTAGGGCCAGAAAAGAGAAGAAGACAGACTGGAGATGGAAACCAGGTTCACCTCCTCTCCAGTGAACCCATCAGTGTTCCACTGATACAGAAATATTGTTAAAAGAGGTTAAAATCAGACTGGAGAAGGAGGAGGAGAAGTGAGGACATGAAAAGGTTTTGAGCAGCAAAATGATATCACAGGGCAGGGCCGTGTAGATAAAACGATGCATTGGGAAGGAATGAGTACGAGTAAAAAAAACCAAAAACTTCAGATTTGGTGCCATGGAAAACAACGCTCCAGCTAAGTGGAATAACCTTCAGCAGTGAACCCCGCACTCACTCTGGTTGTTTTGAGTTTCTTCTCACACTGCAGTCTTTCATTCTCTATGTCAGTCACCCTGAACCGCAGGTCCGTTACTTCCTGGTACAAACCCTGGGGAGGAGGAAAAAAAACTCCCATTACCCATTAAACTCGGACTGGGCAGTTTCAGAGTCTGCGTGGGAGTCGCTTCATGAAATATATTTTTTAAACAGGAATAGAATTCCTGCCAAAGGGCCCAGACATTATTTTCACAATAATGTCCCTCAGGAGAGAAATTGAGCTGGTCAGTTCACACATGGAGACAAACAGTGGACTGAGGGAAGAGTCACGGCCAATTACTATAAATCTGCTGTAATCCCAAATGGCAACAACAGTGGAGCCCTGTAGCTTGCAGTGATTGTCATTAAAGTGAAACGTTAATCAATATTGTCATCAAGACGTACTTATGCTTCATCCTTAAACCATTCATTATTTTACAAATACGCCAATCAGAATACATCTGCAATGTCTTTTAGCACTGATGTTGTGCACTCTGCAAAGCTGATCTAAACACAGTGAAGCAGCTTTTAAATCAAAGCACATTTAAATCAGAGCTTAAAATTCTACTTTGCTGCCTTTGTAAATGAATACTCTCCACATTCGTGCAGCAGTCAGAGAGCAGCTTGTATGGAAACTAACTCTCACTGCCTGCGAGCTCCTCAAGGTGAGGACGTATGGGTGGAGTGGACATGGCAGGAAACAGCTGCAGGACAAGAGGGTCTATAAGCCCCCTTTTGTAACTGTTAAAGACGTTCACCCACAACACATGATCCACCTCGGGGTCCTCCACTCGAGCGAAACAGACCTTTGTCCCAAAGCAGGGACTTAGACAATGTCTGGATGTTTTCCAGGACTTGCACATCATGAAACAATTGAAGCTACTGAGATTCTCATTTGATCTATTTTGATGTATTTCACAGATGAAGCAGTGTGTGTGTGTGTGTGTGTGTGCTTGTGTGTATGCGTTTTTATGATTCACCTCACTGTCCCTCTGATCTCGCTCCAGAGCAGTTAGCTTCAGCTTGAGGCTGGACACCTCGGTCATCAGCTCAAGCTTCTGGGTCTCCAGGGTTGTCCTGTTTAACAGCTCCTGTGGAATAAAAGGCACAGAAAACTATCCCATTGTTTCACAGCTTTGGGATAAACTGAAACAATTGTGTAATGGTAGGGCAGGGCATTGAAAAACAATCTTTTTTTAGAACTGGACCGGAAAGCTTCAATACTACCTTAAATTAACTACATGTTTTGTGTGTAGTGTCCATTATGATGGTTACCACATACCAGTGTCAATACTGGTGTCTATAAGTGTGCATTTTGTCAAACCAACAGGCAAGGCAAGTTTATTTGTATAACACCATTCAGACTCAAAGTGCTGTATATTGGTAAAAAGACATTAAAATTAAAGATTACAAATCAAAGCAGAAGAGTCATAAATGTATAAAATGGAATAAAAAATGAGACAACTACTTTAAATTCTCTCTTATATTACATAAACAATGTTAATCCAGGCCCTATCTCATCAACACTGAGGTCTCTTAGAGTTGTACTTATTATCCTTCAACATTTAAGGATCATGGGTAATATACCTGTTGAAGCAGCTCCTCGGTAGCGTTTAGTTTCTCCCGGTGATGCTCAAGACAGTTGTCTAGGTCCCGAATCTTCTCCCCTTGCACCTCCACTTGGTCTGTTAGAACGCTTATCTGGACAAAAGCATGAAATCACTATACAGTTGGACTTTCGTGGCGCCGTTCTCTGCAGGATCATTGTGAAGCAAAATTCTGCTAGCACACCTGTAGAATAAGACACTCCTTGTCACTCTCCACCCGTGAAAGACGTTCCTGGTAGACTGCATCCACTGAGCTGTGGCCATTGGTCTGAAACAGGAAGAAATTTATTTGTTTATTTGCCTTCTCAGGACCAATAGGCTTGGACTCCAAATAAGTTGGAGTCCAAGACAAGCGCCATGCTGACACCAAGGACAAAGATTTAATTCTTAAAAAAGATTTCTTCAGTATATTTTGGCTGTATATTTTAGAAAGACAAAACAAGCGACAAAAAATATTTCATATCGTCAATATTGTGAAAAAAAAAAATTTATAAAAAAAATATTTTCGCCATATTGTCCCAGCCCTACTTTAGGTATCCGACTGAAAAACAGGTCTTAAGGAAAATATACAGCAATTTTCATCCATAGAGATTTTCTATTGGGTGCATACCAGTTAAGTGTAGAACAATACAACCTCCTTGACTATGAGACGTGTTTTTCCCTTGAAGTTGGAGGAGTGCACGGTCAGAGACTGTCTCAGATTTAAGTTTTAGAAACATGTGAGAGCCAATAGTAGTCTCACACGCCAGTGATTAGAAAATTTGATCAAAACTAGGCGCTTCTCTCAAATATCACAAGTGGAACATTGAGTAAGAAAAGAAAGGCCTGTGCCTCGGAAACTATTTCCAGCAGAACTCCTATAGAAAGTCAATCATTCACAAAGCATGTCATAACAAGGCCCTTACAATAAACAGAGAGGAGGTATAGGCAAAAAAAGCAGGAACAAGAGATGCAAAGCAGATCACAAGATAATTCAGACCAGACCACATCTTAAAATAGCCTCACGTCACAGACAAACATCACACCACCACTGACTGAATCTCCAAAGTTCCTGTTCCCTTTGAAGTTCTGTCCAAAGATGAGGGAAGAATCTTAGGAGGAAAATGGTCCAATAAGACACCTGGCTTATCAATTGGGGGGCTTAACAATTAGATCAGACCTTGGGTTTGGTTCAAAAGTTTCCAATGTTGAAAAATTTCTTTCACAGACTAACACATCTTGCACTTTCTTTTCCAGGTGTATAAAGACTTCAAAAAGTAGCACACGTGAAAGGATTTGTACCAGTCGTCCCTGCAGCCACTCTGCTACTCCCTCTGCAGTGGAATCGGGGATCTGGCACCGCAGGTTGTCCCTCTCCTCGTTGTCCATCAGCTCCAGTGCCGCCCGCAGGTCTTCAAGCAGGTGCAGCACCCGAAGGCCACCCAGGAACGGTGAAGTGGGTGACTGGCAGTCAAACAGTCCATTGGAGTAGTCCATGGCCTTGGAGCCTGAGACAGGAGAGTAACACAAGTAGGTGTTAGCATGAATGAGATGAATGGGTGTGGAATGATGAGCTAAACACAGATATATCTTTTTAAATCTGAAACGTTCACAGTGAAGCTTGTTTAGCACATCTTACTTAGCAGACATAAAGTGGAGCTGAAAACAAATCAAAACACACTCCACCAGAGGGCGATGGCTTGCATGCCCAGGGGGTGTGACTTCCTCCAAGCATAGTAAATACACCCTTCATATCTTTTCCATTTGCCTGGTGCTGCAGCAGTGGACTGTCTGAGTTATGGTCTGTAGAGGCATCTGAATAAAATTTGACAAATATCCCAGGCCCAGTCTGCTTGGGCTTAAGTGGTTCCACCTACATACTATAGAAAAGATTTTCCTTTACTTCGTAGTCAGTTGAGCCTCTCGACATGAACACTTGCTGAGTCCTAGCGAGTCAGTCTGACAATAAACCAAATTTTATTTACTTTTGAGTGTCTGCAGGTCTTATTGTAACCGTGTATTTGTATCACAGAGAATTGTCTGACATCGGTAATGTTGCTCATCCTGCTGTAAGCTCGGACTTTGGCTTAGCTGCAAAAATAAATAAGTCATTTCAGTAAAATCAAATTATGACCATATAGCTTTCAGATTTCATACACACAGTCAGAGAAATATGACAAATAAGCAAAAGTTCATCAAGACTAAAAATAAACACAATTCTAATTACTGAAATGTGATGCAAAATCATGACACACTGTGACTAAATAATGACTAAATTCCCTGAAAATCACATCCTAGCAAAAGCATCAGCGTGTTTACTGAACTGGGAAGGTGTTACTGACGCCTACATGACACCATCTGTCATCAGTCTTAAATGTCAGCCATAATGAGAATGCCCAACAGTAACAAAGGGGAAGCCACATAAATAAATAAATATCCAAACAATCATGGCTTCCCAACAGGGTCCTGATGACGGCTGCGGCTTCTGCGGAAATGAGAAAGGAGGAGGGAGGACGGGACAGGGGCTTGTCATGTGATTAGCCATCCCTCTCCCATTAGAAAGGTCAACACTATAATTACACACATCATCAGCGGAAAACTCTAAAACTCTCAATAAAGCAAAGGCTGCTCTGCTCATCTGCAACTGCACAAGAAGAGAATGTGGTCAAATGTTCCCAAGCACAGTTTGTATTTCAAAATCACAGAGCTTGAATAATCATTAGTTTCCGTCACTGCGGGGACAATGGAAACTTTCATTTCTCATGGTTGAGGAATGCAATGGAGGCAGAAAAGGCCTGTGACCCTGCAGCGCCAACTACACATTATTCATAACTTTATGTATATTTATCAGGAATGCATTAAAGTGCAGGTAGAAATGGAATGAGTTGGATTCCCTGTGTTTATTATCCACTCTGTGGAACCCAATTGTTTCCAGATGTGGCTTCACACAAAGCAAATTGTATCATTTTACAACAGTTGGGTCCTAACGTCCGAGTCTGCACTGTGGTTACCTGCTATGATACCATCCATTTGCTCCAAGGCTGCTGCCAACATCTCGCTGGCATCAGACATCATCCTCGTTTCAATGAATCTGCAAGAGAAAAGAAAGAGAGAGGCATGGAAAAGTTTCACAAGCTTATGTCTTAATACTCATTCAAACCGTTCTCCTACTATGTGGCAAAAAGAAAGCGAGACACTAGTACAGAAGTCTTAATCTAAAGCATGCAAAGAAAAGCAGCTAACTGGTTATATTACGTGTAAACTTAATCAAATCAATCTATCTATTCATTGAAATAAAGGGATTTGTCCTGCAACTCTTCCACTGTGACGCTGTGGTAGAGACATCTGACAGACTTGATGCAATCGTCTGCTATTTCTGCGGTGTCATAGCGCCTTTAATCTTTTCCATAAAGCCTCTCATTGTCAAAGGTAAACAGAAGTCACTCCACTACCCAATAAATAAATAAAAGTTCAGGGTTGGTCTCTTCAAATGATTGGCAGCTCTTTTAATACAGGCCAACATCTGACAATAGCTATAACTCAATGATGTGGCTCAGGCTCAGTGATAAACCTCCGGAGTAACTGACAGAAAACAAGACATTTGTCTGTTTTATCTGTACCTTTTTTCTATCCCATTATAAAATATGTCGTTGTGACAGTCCTAAAATGTTTTGGGGAGCATCTGCTTTGTTTGCGTTTGAATATTTTCACATTTTCCAGAATTGGATTATATATGTCTGAACTAAAAAAATGGATGGTTGCTAGGGCTGGGTGATATGGGGAAGCGCTGTCTTTGAAAAGTCCTCTGGCCCTGTATGAAACAGACAACGAGTTCATTCATACACATTTATTTGTTCATTTGTTTACGTTTCCTGTCAATACTTTTCCTTGCAACAAATTTATGATTTTTCTCTAGTTTACTATAATTGTATATAGTAACAGAGACCAAGTATGATTCAGACAGCCTTAAAACCAAGGAGTCAAATGTAAGGCAAGCTTGAGAGAAATGTTAAGCTTTGTTGGAGTTTTGTACTTTTTGAGTGCTTTTTTTGTTATAATTGTGTTATCACTAACCACATTGAGAGTACAAACTTGCTGCATCAATTAGCCTCCGCTCCAACCTAATACCCAGGCCGTGTTTCCGGCAGCGCGGACAGTTACGGCTGCTGAGGGACAGGCTCCTATCTGGTATAATGGCACTATTCTCCCTGGGGTCCCGGGCACCATAGCGCTGGCACGCACGGCATCTCAAGCTTCCATAACAAGGTTGGATTGTGTCTAAGCCTCCCACCCCCAGTCTGCTGAATTAAAACTCTTATTATGTCTTTCTCCTCTAGATACATTGACCACTTAACACTTGAAATGCGATCTGGTTGAAGAAAGGGGTTACAGATAGAAGGAGGAGGAGCTATGGCCTGAAACAAACTGAGGATTAATAGTCACATGGTGGCGGTAGTTGTGGTGGTGGTTGCAAGGGGTGGGGGGCAGGGTTTGCTTCATTTCCTCAGTTTCTAAGGTCACAGTGTCAACACCCAGCAGGGTAAAAACCGACATTAAGTGTGTAATTAAACCAATAGACTCAATCTAAGCTGTCTGCTTTGGCCACAAAGAGTCTTTCAGTAACCCATTGCATGCTTACACTGCACAGTATGTAGACTACATCGTAAACATATCATGAAGATTGATTTTAGGTAGGTGTAATGTATGCCAATATGAGACAATCCCAGCATTATTAAACCGAGCGAAACACAAAACAGAACTCGATAAAAACCTTCAAATTCCGCTTTCCAATTAAATTTTACAGCTCCCACGGGGATTGGGGGTGGGTTGTGGCGCATATATACGTCTTGGCACTAATATGTTTTCCTCCACAGGTATTTCCGTGATCATTCTGGCTGTGGGTGGGAGCTGTATTTGGTCAGCTGGTTGTCACCCAGTGGGGGAAACCTAAACCTCCACTTTCCAAAAGGAGAGGACACAAATATTTTCTCTTCCTCCGTGTGAATCCTGAAACCAACAAACAGCTTGAAGAGGCGGCATCAGTGTCCAATTTGTGCTCCTCTCCTCCCTGCTGCTGTCTTGTGATAGAAGCTGCATCAGATAGAGCATAATGAGTTTTATGAGTATTCTCATTTGTTGGAAAACAGAGGGTCCTCAGAGTTTACATGTCAGTTAGAATTCAGGGTAACATTACGTTGGAAAAACATAAGATCAGAGAATGTGTGTATGATTATGAGGCATAAAATGGTCCTGAAACTTTCCACATAAACCCTGCTCATTCTACACACTCAAAACCAGAGCATTCAAAAATCCAGACGGTAGGGAGAATTTTCCATTTCATACTGCATCGATGACGAGAATGTCACATGTAGGGAAGACTATTGACTGCAACCTCGAAAGGTTCAGCCTTTTTGTCAATGTGAAGCAGCGTCTGAGATGACAAACCCACGCTGTCGTCAGCGTAGGAGTGAACGCTTCGCACATTCCAGAGCTGAGGTTAACGTCACTTAAAACCAAACACCAATGCCTGGTACAGACATCCCCACTGACCTCTGCGACCTTCTTACCTCTGTCCTTCTCACTACATCCTGTGTGAGTTTATCCAGTCAAAAAATCCCAAAGAGACTGAACGAGAGCCAAGAAATACAAAAAAACAAACAAAAAAAAAACATGGCAACAAATTATTACTGATTGATGACCGATAAATATTTATTTAGCTTATGTAATGGCTTCTTGATGTGGAGAAAAATAACTTGTGGTAAGTTGTTAAATTATACGATAACGATGAGTGATGATAAATCCAGGATTAAGATGTGCAATATTATAAAGTTTCAACAGTTAAATTCTGAATTACGGTGCAAATCTTACCCGACTAATCACAGACGAGGTTCATTGATTTCAAGACCATTGTAGCCACTATCCTGAAATTTTGGAAACAAACTCACACATATAGACTTACTTTTTATTTTTGCTTTCTGAAAAATTAAATATTGGGCTAATGATCAAAGTGCAACGTATTGCTCAGGCCCTGTTTATATTGTTATTGTTATTGTTTTCGTTCAGTAGATTTTTTTTTTTAACTTACTTACTTACTTACCACTTACTTTCACTGTCTTTCCATATTAATTACTTAATGTATAGAGTGGTGGTTGTCAAACATAAATATATATATAGATATAGATACAGAAATGTTATAGCAAGATTAATATATCAATTTTAGTATATATAGTATTAAGTATGTGCCCTATAGCCGACATATGAAATACATTTCTGTTCCACAGGTTTTACTGCTTATAGAATTTATACTTTTACTATACTGAAATAATTGCACCATTTTACTGCTGCTATCCAACCACGCGTAGTCTATACTGCTTATCTATGTCAGGGTCATGGTGGGGCTGGAGTTTATCCCAGCAGCCATTGGACGAAATATCTCGCCTGTCACACGCTTGACAACTCAATCACAGCCCACTGACTTAGATGCTCAAATTCAAAGTTGGAAACCGGAGTACCAGGAGGAAGTCTGTACAACAGAGCTATCTCACAAACCTGTCTGATAAAACACCAAAAATCAAAAAGTCAAAAATCGACACAGATCATACTTTTTATTCCTTCGTGTTTAATAGAAACACAAAGCTGTCTGACTTTTCTGAGGACTGTATGTTCACCATTGACCAGATGCGGAGATACGGAGGGAATGCACAACGTGATTGAAAAGAAAACAGGCTGTAATTGCTTGACCCTACGGTGAGTGGTCGAACACACACATACACACACTACGCAGGCAGTGCCTCAAACCCTTGTCCTCCAATAGTCTAATTCCAGCTGTGGTACAGATGTGCCTTTGAGTGCTACACTTACTTGTCTCAGATTCAGATGGTTGACTGGATTATCAGTGATGTGGCAGAGGTTCCACGTTTCACTTTATAAACGCTCCAAGTTAGAAATCGTCCACGTGTCATTGACATTGGAGCACCAAGCAATTAATCTCATTACCAAAGGTCCACTCAGACTGTACACATGAACTTTGAACAATAGGTTACTGTGTTTGGGTAAAATGCACTTAATGTAATGATTAGAATTGTTGGATGAATGGTAGACATGATGTAAGCATTGTAGCTCAAGTTTTGAAGAATAATTAGTCCCCTTTGCCAGAACGTATTGCAATTTTGTAGGTCATACAATATTCATATATTCTGCTGATTTTTTTTAAACTTTTTTCTTAAAACTAGTGCATCTTGCATGTAAATGTCTTAAGCTCTGTAGGGTGAACATTTTAAGTCTGGATTAAAATGTTCTCCCACCTCTACAGCACAGTAAATGGTGATAGTTCTAGTAGAACCAGCAGTAGGAGTGAATGGTGTGTCACGTGACCAAGGGCCTCCAGTCAAACCCCCTGCCTTTGTTTACTCTGCCCTCTCAGAAGGTCTGCTGCAGTTTTGGGGAGCTCAAGTTGCTGTGTTTGACAGAGACGTCAAATAGGACATGAGAGCAGCCCATTATTTTCTCACTGCAGCAGCGGCGGCCACACAGGGACCCCGACCAGACGCACAACCAACTCTTTGTCTTCCATGGTCACTCACATGGAAGCAGAGCAACACTGATCCTAAGAAACTGCAGTTTTTCCACGTGGCCCTGAGCACATCACAGGCCAAATCACAGCGGAGAGGAAAATACAGGATAGCGGAATGGGGACAGAGGAACTGAGTAACCAGCGAGCAGAGTGTGCCAAGATGAACTGCACTCACTGCCTCTGTTATCAAGACATTTCTCTATTTACTGAGTCTACACCTACATATAATCAGGGGACGACTTGAGTCTTTCTGCTGTAACATTCGTGTAATGAGTTCTACATAAAAGCTAAAATGAAAGAGCAATGTGGAGATGAAACAGTAAAGAGGGCTGATTCCACATTCAGGATGGCCTTGATTCTGTCAGGAAGCATTTCCTGCCATATTCAGGAGAAATGTCTTCCTCTTTGACACAAACTGTTATTTCCTACACTGAATACTAAAAGGCGAACTTACAAAGACCTCCAGCACGGCCCAAAAGTTTTCCAACTATGGCCCTGTCTCTAATGTCTATCATAAGACGAGGAGACAACTTGTGTCTGGTTTGGTCCAAACTTTCTACATGTAAAATTTTGTGACCAAAAATTTCAAGAGAAGATACAAAAGTACTGGAAAAACAATTAAAATAGCAAAAATCTATTCGGATGGAAATAATTGTGGCCTCCATAAACAGATGTGGCCATGTAGGACTTATGGTTTAAAAGTTATCAGCCAAAATGCAAAAGTGGCCATTACAGCGCCACCATCAGGACAACGAGTAGGAAAATTAAATAAGCTTTTCCCTGAATCCCTTGTGTCCTATTGGACCACTGTGTTTCATCAAAAACTGTACATAAATCTTCAATTCTTCAAATCTTCAACACTGATAGACAAACCAAACCCACAACTGTGAAACATAACCTCTTTTTAGTTCAATGAACAATTAATACACTCATCTAAACGATCTTATTAAGACAGAAATGCTTTTTGACATAATACATATCTTGTGTGACTCAAGTGTGTCCCCTGTAATATTTCAAAATACACCAGCAACAGTATCTTACAAAGAATTTAAGGAATGTGAAGCCTAGAATAAGGTTTCCTAGACAGACAGGCCTTAGTCGCTTCTGTGGACACATGGTTTCAAACAAAATAAATCGAAAAAACAGGAGAGCAAAAGATCTTTGGGCTCTGTGCAGCACTCATGTTTACTTTACTTCTGGCCAAGTTGGCTAAAACAAACCAGGCTAAATTAATGGACTTTGTCTCCTCCTTAGCTGAGCCGCAAAACAATGAGAACATCAGCTGCCTCAGGAAACAGTAATTGCTGTTTGGGGTGTGTTTTGGATATGTGTTTTCTTAATCTCTAATTGTATCAGTACTAATTCAACATCTTATCTTCTGGAGTACAATGGGGATTATACATTGCTATTACCAAGAGCAAAAATTAACTCCTTTCTTAGGCTTTCAATCCTCTGCTTAAAAGCCAAGACATCACCGGACATTGGCACGGTAAACGGCTGCCAGCAGCAGGTCACACAACGCCTCAGGAAGGAGCGTTTTCCTCAACAACTCTATAGATTTACCCAAAACAAAGGCTGGAAAACTCTGACACTGACAAGCGATGGGACTGTTTTGAACTGCAGGCTTTGTTTGGCTGCTACTCCCTTCACCGCATGATGCCAGAAGTCAAACTGAGCCTGACTGGAAGAGTAACAAAGTGATTTATGACTTATACAGTGTATCACAGTGCACATGTAAGAGATAAATCAGCTGTAGTGATATCAAAAACCCATGTATGTAGCCTCATAGAAAGGGTTGAAGGCAATTACAGGTGTACAGAATTAGTCATCACCTTACATGGATTGACCAATCGGATTCAATGTGCCTCTCTAGCTGTAATCACTGTCCACAAACACACGTGTACATAAAATGTTAAATTCCAGTAAAGATAGTAAATGTGATCAAAATTTGCTATACTTAGATGCCAATACAACACAGAAGTTTTACTTGTGTATATCTGTGTTTTTGAGCTCTTCAAAGTCTCAAATTATTACATTAGTGGCGCCATAGAAAGTGAGTGCCATAAACTAAATCAAATTCAGATTTAACTTAATTGAATAACTTTAACTCACAACAGATGGTGTAAACTGAATGAGTGTCAGAATGATTAGTTGATACGGTAGGAGACACTGAAAACTAACATAAACCTCGAAAAAAGTCACATTAAAGGAGTTTAAAGTTCGGGGTGCACGTATAAACACATATATAACAGGATAGTGCGTTAAAGAGTTTTTGTCGTAAGTTTTATGCTAGCCAACAAACGCGCTCCTGGTCCAAAAACAGCCAAAAGTTCACTGAAAACTTGGTAAACTCACCGTTTTTACTCCAAATAAAGTTCCCAGAGCGGACGCCGGCACTTTTACTCCAAACTATTTAGCTCGTTTTCAGCGGAGCTTCATGCTTGGCGTTCACCTTTCCATTCAAATTCTCTGTCAACTGAACTTTTTCACCGCGGCGCCGACAAAACAGAGCGGCGTCAAGCTAACAGAGGCCGGAAACAGAGATGGAGAGGCTGGCTTCTGTATTTAAGCTTCAAAATAAAGGCCGGAAATAAAATAAAATAAAATAAAATAAAATAAAATAAAATAAAATAAAATAAAATAAAATAAAATAAAATAAAATAAAATAAAATAAAATAAAATAAAATTGATTCTATAAGAATAGTCTTACCTGTAAAGCCTCAATTCAGCCTTTGTCAGCTACAATCAGCTTCCTGTTGTTGACCACTTGATGTCTTATCTGACACTGGCAAAAAAAGAGACTTGAGCCTTAGCACCAATCTGATCACACACAGAGAGATGATTAATCATGGAGTTAAAGAGACAGATAATCACTGGATGGAAGATTATTCTGCAGCTCCCACAACTGTTCAGATTAACAGCAACTGTAACATTTAATAATAAAAAGCAATTACAGGAACAAATGATGACAGCAAGAAATGTGTAGTTAGCAAGTGAGATCTAAAATAAAGATTTTCTGTGTGTGTGTGTGTGTGTGGTATGAGTATAGTTGTGGCAGGTGAGCACAGGGGACTGGTGCAAATTACTGCAAATGAAAAGCTCTATTTTTATCTGTGAAGGTCACACTCATTTCCTGATTTCCATCACCTGGCATTTGTGAAAAACACACAAAACAAGCATTTTAAGTCCCCTGACCCACATCACAGCTCCTGCGCCCACATGGGGGGGGGGACCATGTCAAAACAGAAACGTATAGAGTGTGGCCAGCAGGTGGCGCTAGAGTTGTTCTCATTTTATTTGGAGTGCGGCTACTGCAGAACAGTAATGTGACTGTTAAAAGCTATGGGGTATGAACTGGCATTCAATTGTACTTTTAAGGCTAAGAGCTGACTGAAATGATTTTGGGTCTGTATCACCACATCTGCAGTTCTCAGCAATTAAGTTTTTCAGTAAATTGTTGAGAGTAATGATAGCCAAAATTAAGAAAATAAATTGCACACTTTCTTTTAGTTAGCAAATCAGTGAGATTATGCAGTGGGTAGAGTGGGAGAGATCATTTGGACGCGTCCCTCCCTCCACCCCCAGTCCTGCCTCCTCTAGAGAGAGCCTGTGGTTCGTTCCCCCTGTGGTACATGGTGGTATTTGTGAGATCAAAGGTCAGATTCCATCACTGGGAGGCGCTACTGATACGTGATTCTTTTCTTTTTTTCTTACAGAGCATTACATTTTTGGATCACACTCGTCATTGTCGATGAGTTAAATAAATAAGAAAGAGCTTTTTATTCTTGGTTTCAACCACGTTAAAAGCAGAGAAACATCTTTGCCTTTACTTTTATTTACTTTACAAGCTCCCATACAATATGATTATTGCATACTCACATTATGCTCCCCAAAACAGGAGCTTTTAGGGTAATTATTCTACATGAATCACTTTTAGTATGGATCAGTCCTCTGTTTTTATGTTGTCTCACAGCCAATATAAACACACATTTCTGCACAATGAGGATGTTTGGCTCTCTTTTGGCTTTCATACCCACATATTCTCATGGCTATATTGTTTTAATAGCTGCTCTGAACATAATGCATCTTTTTGAGATCAATTTAAAGAGCGCAAAAAGCACTAAATTAAATCGGAACGGAACTAAAACAACAGAAATTATGAACATTTACAAAGCAATGATCTGTGAATTTCTTCCATATTTGAGAGATGAAGAGTGGAATGTGGGAATAAAATTCTCCCCTGGCCCGTATGTGGTGAGAGAGCACACTCCATTTTTATTCTTTATTTTTCTTTTATGTCATGACGTCATAAGCGAGGGGGGCTCATGAATATTTTAACTCCATATATAAGAACAACCTTATTACTATACATTATTCTTCCTTTCTTTAATTGGTGTCCTCAGAGCCTCCACGATGTGTAAAAAGGCAGTCAAAACATCTCACAATCGACCGGATCCTCATGAGCCATATTCCTCATGGACCCAAGTCAGGGGGGACGCCATCATTATACGCTCCATCATCATCATCATCATCAAAGCAGTGAAGGCAGTCGGACCGAGTAGTCAGCGCTCATAGCCTCATTCCGTCCTCTTGCTTAGCTTCACTTATTGTGGATGAAATCCTTTAGAGTTGCTGAAAGACATCGTGATAAACGGATGGAAAATATCTACCGCTGACAACTTAGACAAACCTGACAAAACCGCACAGCTGCTGTAATCTCTGAGGACAACGCGTGTCTCGATGTATGCCCCCATGCAGCATTAATGATGTTAGTGGCCATGACAACCTTGTTGCTTGGAGGCACCTACACAACCTCATAACAATTATTAGATGTTGTGTTAACCCTTTACAAGGTTTTCTGAGATGTAAATACATATTCATTTGCTTGTACTCTTATAAAATTCAGCAGTTTTTTTTTATCACACTTGCTGTTTTTTGAATATCGTAAGAAGAAATTGCTCATTAACCGAGCTTACCGACCAACCTTATTTCTGTATTTTGACATATTTCATCGCTGTTTTGTTTTGTTTTCAAGAAAAAATAAAGATATTTTTATCTTATTATGTTGATTAAGTTTCCTTTTTGTTTTGACTAGAAATACGTACCGTTTTGCATTACAATCTTTTTTTTTCTGGTTTTATTGTAGACCAATAACCCAACCATTTGTTACTGATCGCTAATTCAAACACCGTATGGCTGATTGTGTCCTCATATAAGGCTTCCTATGCATTGATGGAGCCTTAAGAGAACCCAAACCCAACCTGCTTTAATGTCGAGTTGCTCTGCATGAAGCTGAAATGAGGTCAAGCGCATCGTGAGGTGCACTTAAACGAGAAAGGAAGCACAGAGACGCCGAGTCATAATTCGGTTCTGAGACACCTGCTGAACCTAAAAGCTCTGCTGAGTGCTCCACGTGGCGGTCTATGAGTACGGAGCGCTGAGCAGCGTTCACAGTGGCCTGTTTTTCTGAAGCGGCGTACACCCACCACTTACTGAAAACATACACCTACATCTGGCAATCGATAAGCAATCAAGACACTAGAAACTCAAACTGCACATGTAAATGTCAGACGCGTCGTCCACCCGCCACGACCAAAGCTGCGGAGACCGAAAGTGGAGCAGAAAGGACAGTCGGTGTTGTTGTTGTTATTGTCACCAGGAGCAGGAAGCCTATCATAAAAGACAAAAACCTCCACAGACACTTCAGCCTGAAAAGGACGCACCAGGACACACAATGGCAAATTTCAGCCTCTTTGTAAATGCCTCCTTTTCTCTTTGCTGTCAGACTGCTGCTTTCACGTGAAGCCTCGCTTTTTATTTATTATTACACCGGCTCTCCTCTCCCTGGTGGAAAATAGAGCAAACCTTAGAGCAAACAGTGCCAACAGTCTACTTCACACACCGACGACCCACTCTCAGCTGATTAGACTGCAACTCAGAGTACTTTAAAGGAAAACACAACCTGGGTATCATCTTCAGACTTAACTGTCACGGCAAACATGAATAATGTTAACAACACTGGAAAAAAAAAGGAATGCTGGTTCTTTTCTGTTTGATGTTTTCTCTAAAAGAAAAAGAAAGAAAGAGGGGGCACTTTATTGATTCATGTAGGGAAATTAATTCTCTGCACTCTTACCCATCCTCAGTGAGGAGCAGAGGGCAGCCAACACATGCAAACACACACACACACACACACACACATAACAGCGCCCAGGGACCCAGTCCACATCTTCTACCTTGCCTTGGTCAGGGACAGAGGCAGGAGTGTTTAAACTAACGTACATGGAAACCGGAGCACCCGGAGGAAACTCACGCCGACATGGGGAGAACACGGAAACACACACAAAAAAGGTGCAGAGGTCGACGCTGTGAGGCGTCAGTGCTAACCGCCGCGCCGCCGTGCCGCCCTCTACACGGTATACTCGCTTATTAATAGTATCCAAAGTCCTTGAAATAACCCTGAATGCTTTACCTGAATCCTGAATGAGGGTTTGTTTACAACGTTTGTGGTCGTACGGCATCTTTGGTGCCGTGTCGCTGTAGTGGTGATGTCACCACATCTCCAGAAATCAGACATTACGTTGGTGAATAAACCACTCACATCACATTCAACTGTTTTCATCATTCTAAAGATGATTCATGGCCTCAATAAGAGTATCATCAGCGTTTCAAAGCACACCGAAACGTAGCATCAAGGAAACTATAACTAAGGAGTGTGTAAGTGTTAGTGACAAATGTGAGTGTATGTTGTGTATCGGAGAGATCTGAGATGTGAAGAGATGAGAGGAGCGTCTCTCAGGCCAGCTGAGCCTGAGCGTGGAGTCGAGTTTTCCCCTTCCTGCCGATGAGGGCACAGAGATCACACTGTTCTGTTATGTCTTTATTTCTTATGTAACGTACCTGACAGGGTGATAATTAATGAGATGAAGGCTCAGGTGGTGCGGTCCCCGAGGGCCCTGAATCCCCTTCTCACTGACACGTTTAACCCTTTGGCCTTGTGTACTAAAACCTGGTAAAGTGGCTCTCAGTGCAGCACTTTAGCGTTTCAGCGGTGTTGTTCACATTTCTCAATCACCCAGAGATTAATATCATGGTCAGGAGGGGAAGAAGCTCCTCTCTGTCAGGAGATATCAAAATGAAAATGTGCTGTCAAGCTAACAGAGGACAAGATTTACAACCTAAGGAGAGGAGGATTGGCCTTGGTTTGTGTGTGTGTGTGTGTGTTTGTGTGTTGTTTGTTTTAGCGAGATAACTTCAAAGGTCTTTATGAAAGTGTGTGTAGAGGCCAAGGACGATTCCAGAGCATTTCAGGCAAATCCGGATCAAAGTTTTAAAGGTTTTAACGTGGATCTCAGGCAGTGGACAACCATTCATACTGCTCGTTATGTGTTTGCACTACGTTACCACTAGGTGGTAGCAGAAAGCACCTTTGACTTTGGCTTGCTTTGATCTGGTATTCTGGACCTGGTTTGCTTTGGTGCTTCGTGGGGGTCCAAGCGTTCGACGCCCACCATCATCTCGTTGAGCTTGTGCTGATTCAGTGATGTACTGTATAGCTTTTTTTCATATAACTTCAGCATCTATAAGGCTCCACTATTATTGAATGAACAATTTCCATAAAAATATCAGCTTTTGAGGACAAGTAGTCCCAAATGTTCACAGAAACGTAGTGACGATACATTACAGAGATGTTTGTCCCTGGCAAACGTTTGTCAGTTGCGTCAGTTGAGTCATCACTCTCTGATGATTTGTCTCCAAATTGAACGGTTTGTTTGACGTCTTGATCTCGCTGTGCTGTACATGATACATTCATCCAGCTGTCTACATCTACATGCCGTCTGCGGGCGACTACACAGCCAGCACGTTGGATTTGCATCGCTAATCTCAAGCGACAGCTGATTTACATACGTCGACAATAGCAACTGTCTCCACTGTCTGCGGGTGCTACGACTCTGCACTTCTATTCCGAGCCTGATGAAAGAGCGTTTTGGCCCCGTGTGTGTCACACGGTGGGCGCCATCCCTTCTGTTTTATCGTAAGCCAAACATTCGACGGAAGAAACCACAAATAGCTTGTCCATCAGCCACAGAGAACCCCCTGACATCCCATAATTACTCTCAAGTTGTCAGGAGCCTAATAATAAAGTGTCCAGTGCCCTGTGGGGAGCCAATTGTAGCACTCAGAGACGTAGACTGAAGTCCAGCACACGAAGAGACGGACCGCTGATTACCGATTACTGACGCCATGTGCCCACGTGACCCGTCAAGACATTTCAGCTGCATCTTTTCCTGTATCTTGAAATGGTTCGGGCTTCAGTGCTCAAGATGGCTCCCTCTAGTTTCTTCCCAGATATTACACAAAAGGTTTAAAATTCAAATTGGTGTCAGTTTCTATCAGCGCGCTCTCGGCAAATAAGAGGGTTTGACACAGTTCACCACACAAAGAGCACTGACATTTCACTACCTGCTTTCCACCTGCCGTGCCATTTATTTTAATGAAAGGAGTCTCCTCGGTGTATACACACACACACACACACACACATACACAGAGAGAGAGAGAGATTCACAGAGACAGTGATGAGCCGACACACGCGGTGAGTCATTTGTTCCTGTGGGGCTCCTCTCCTCTCAGGGCCTTTTATAAATCATCACATGCCAAAATAATCA
>OMNV01020527.1:2600-14408 GCA_900303265.1 Brotula barbata | reverse complement strand
CCCCCCACCCCCCACCGTCACAGATAAAGATGAATCGAAGCGCCAGACTTCCATTTCCTATCAACTATCAGCTGTATTTAAACCCTGCTGTGCCATATGCCACGGGCTGGCTGGATTCCCGCATGTACATTGAATATGGATATTCCAGCGTGATCTCGCCCACGCATATCAGCCGCGTGTGGTTATGACGGCTTTCACATAGAGTCATAAATTATAAATCACACTTCGCTTCTACTTCGTGCAAAATAATAGACGTCACACTTATGGCCCATATTTACCAGCTCACAATCGAAAGGGCGAAAAAAAACAAAACGGAAAACGACGGAAACGCGCAACTTTACCATCCAGTTTAGAAGTCGCGCCAACGTCTTCATCAGAACGGAAATACAGAAAATTCCAATCAACTCAGGCACAATCTCTCTGTTTGTTATGTTTGGAAAAAGATCAACAGTTGGAGCACAGTTGTCTGTTTTTGCTCTTTTTTGGGTTGTTTTTTTTTTGTTGCAGACTGAAACTTGAGGATGATTTGTGTAACTTGATGCATTTTGTTTTGGTACCGCTGTTACTCTGTTCGTTGTGTCACAGCCTCGTGTTTATTCTCACCGTGTGTGTGTGTCGTCAATCTTGAATTTGTGACTTACAAATTACGCGTTTGACCTCCAGATTCTTTACCACACAGAGGTCGACAGTGGAAAGGATAATCTGCTCTCAGACCGATGGATGAAGCGCCTTCATAAAGTGTAACCATAAGTGGTTGGATTGCTTTTGTATTCTATTTGCCACGATTTCATCTCCATGCGCAGTCTCGCGTTCGATGCATCGCTGGCACGGTGCGTCAGTGGGTGAACCAGTTGTTCAGCCACGCTCGATTTAATTAAAAAAGGTAGTCAGGCAATGTTATTAAAGGGACCACACCCATCATCACTAAAGCTTCACACAACACAGCTGACTTATGTAACAACCCTGGATCCTGTTTTGTTGTATTTCTTTTCAGTCATCACATTTCCCAGACGGATCTTCCCATCGCTAAGGCAACAAGAACTAACACGTAGCAACCAGAAAGTGGCACATTTGGTCAGGAACTCGGGAGGAATGAGGACATTTTTATTACCGGAATCACAGCAAAGAAGCGGCTATAGAACTACGTGTTGCCATAGTGTTTATGAAGGGGTAGGGTGGGGGTGGAGGGCAGTTGACAGTTCCTTTAAATGTGCTTCAGATGTTTATCATCCGCCGCTGTTAAATATGACGGTGATAATGGCATGTCACTGGAAGAGCCGTGCGTAATGGTAGTTAATGAAATGTGCGCGTTTTCAATTCATTTTAGGCTGCTCTTATCAAAAGCATCAGTAGCAAATGACCAAAGGATGTTCCCGCCGAGCTTGGGTCGAAATCAACAAGTTTTACAGACACCTGTTTGGTTGAAAATGTTAAATTTTGGGAGTGGGGAGCATCTAACGGTCGCAGGTGTTCAGGAGCGCTCCGTCCGTCCTCCACAGTCGCTGCTCGGGCTCTCTATCCACCGGAGGAATGCGCAATCTAATTTCCCCACACAGATAGATGTATGAAAGAGAGGTGAAATGAAAAAAGCCGTGAGCTCTTACCACTGTCTCCGAATCTGCTGCAGTAAAGTTGAAACCAAACTCCTGCGCTCCTGCGTCTGTTCCTCGGTTGCACGTCTCCGGCACCTGAGTGTCTCCAAGTCGCAACGGCGCGCTTCGCTACTCTACAGACGCGACATGCTTGTGTCTTTCCGCGCACCGGGGCGCCTTATAAATACCGAGCAACGGGACACACCGTGACGAGAGAGAGGCCGTGCGCGGCCATTCAAATGAACCGAAGGTGGGCTTAGGGAGCGTCATCAATATGCAACACCCTTAACGCATACTGATGAATACGGACGGAGCAGGAATATGTTTGAAAAAAACAAAACATTCACCAAGTCATTCAGCGTTTGTTTATTCCAGAAGTCCAAATGAGTTTATAATCTCATTTAAACGAGGTATTTTTTTTTTCAAAATAAAAAGAATAATAGAACAATCTTACAAAAATTAACAATTGTGTAGTAGATAAGACACACAGGGTTTACCTGTAGGAGAAGGCACGTCACCTCTTAAACTCTGCTGAGGGGGCCATCGTGAAAAATATCACATTTTATTTTAAATACATGTGAAATGAAGGGTTGTTTTTTTTAAATTCCAAAATGATCAGGGTGCAGTCTGGGGAAATCTCTATGAAGGGATCTAGAATAAAGAGAATTTTGAGTGAATTATTTTGAAAATTTAGATTCATCTGACATGATTTTTATTCAGTACAATACATATAAACATATATACATCACAAACACATATATACAGTATTTATTTTATTAGATTTTTTTTTTTTTTACAATTTTATTTTTTATTTTGTGTGTCATGACCTCAATTATTTATGGGTTACTCATATGAAAAAAAAACTCAAATTGTAATTATTTTAAATAGATTAATTAATTAAATTACATTTATCCCATAAGTCCTTTAAATGACCCTGAACTGCCCCACTGTATACTTTAGGGGGTGAAAGCTCTTTTGCACAACTCTGCCCATACTAAGCACAGTCACACACGCAAACACACCGCAACAGATTCTGTAAATGAAGGCAGTTGCAACACACAGCCAAGACGTTTAATTATAAAGGAAGGAAGAAAATAAAGGAAACAGATGAAAAAATGACTAATAAGAAAATGTGGGTTGGGGATAGCGTGGGAGAGTAAGTAAACCAGGCACATGATGACAGTGATGGTCATATCAGTTCAGTGTTGGCAAGGGTCAGGCATGAAACAGCTAAGATGTGATGCTATTAAAACAAATTGCCTGGTTTAAATGTCTAAAAGGTAATAGAAGAGAGGACACTAAGAGAGGGAGCAGGTTTTGTTGGCAGGTGACTAATGCCGCACGGCTAAATGCCTCCTTATATGAAATAAATAAATAATGTGCTCACAATTTATCATTTTTAAAAGAAAATCAGTCCCAAGTGACCACCAAGTGAGTCTACCCATTAAAAACGGTCCTGACATGTGCTAAAGCCAATTAATAAACCATTTTTCAGAGTTGCTACACTGGCCTGAGTATGCTTGAGACAGTATAAGAAACGGCATCAAATAATCAATTTGATAAGGTATTAATCCATTTAAAAAAAAAATTTGATATCACCATTCAACAGCTCTGTTAGAAATGATTGCTTATGGTAACAAACTATTCCATGACACATGACATCCTATGACCAGAGATCATCTGGATGTCTGATCAGCAGCATCAAACTGAGACATCTGATGATAAAATAATGTCATCTGATACAACGCTTAACCTTTGTTTAACACCGGACTCCTGACTGTAATTACGCTTAGACGAGAACTGATTACATGAAAGGAAACTACTGCTATTTTATTGAGTTAAAAGAAAAAAGAATTTAGTAAATAGATGTTTATTAAGTCACAATGAAACTCAAACTTCCCACAAAAGAGCTTTGTTGGAGCTCCACTGATGGTGCAATATTGAATTACTTTTTAAATCCTTGTGACTGATTGAGGAAGCACAACCATACTCACCACATCCACAGATTATTATTACAGGATATCTATTCTCAGAATGCTAATGTGACACACGGACCTGGCTCTCCGTGTTACTGATGACCATTTCAAGGATGCAATCAAGAGCACTCGGCGAGGAGGCATCACTGACATATACACTTCGTCCGTATCAGGGTTCAACTTGTGAACTTTTGGTGTCACAGCTGTGGGGTCGCTCAGTCATCCTCTCGAAATAATCAGCACTCCCCCCATTGTGTCCTGCCCTGTTTTGTTCCCCCGAGTGATGACAAATGGTCTCACTCGGGACGCTTTTCTGCATGTGACTGCAAAATAAGCATTTTAATCTGTGATTTTTACGGTTCTCCCCAGAATAGAAGATTTTAATTATCCCCATTCATCACAATGGGGTGAAAGAGACAGCAGGTGAGTGTCTTCTCCTTCTGTCTCCTTTGTTATCTATCAGATGGAGAACAGACATTTATAATTTGATACCTAGTTCGCCAGTCAAACTGGATTGAGGTTGGCAAGTTGCTGTGTGACTGCACAGTGAGATAATAAGATTCATAACCTAAAGAGGAAGGTTACACAACGACTGTAAAGGCAAGGCTCCACCCCTAATGATATCAGCATCAGGATGCTCTTGGCGTAAGTGTCACATGTAATCAGACATATTGCGAAAAATCAACATTACATATTTGCAATCCTGCTACCAAAAAAAAAGTCGATGAATAATTTCACATTGGCAAAAATACTTCATGACAAGTCAAAATCTACTGAACAAATAAAGAAGTATTTCACTTATTTGGCTTATTTTATTATATTTCATTTCAAATCTGCATAGTAAGTTAAAAACACAGGGTCAACCTCTGAAATGAAGTGGATTAATCGTAAAAAGTTTCATATTAAGTAACAGAAGCCACAAAGAAGATGCAGTGACCTCAGGGAATATACTGAATTTCTTTTCACAGACATTTAATACACACGTACACCCACAAACCACGGCTGGTCACGTCATTATGTCAATCACTTCCTGCTTCAGCGGCACCATCTGCTTTCTCATGAAGCCACACAGCAAGAGGATCAGTGAGCAAAGCCCCTGCTTACACTGCACACCCCCACACTAAAGACTAATATCACTCCGCTCACTCTTTACACATCGTCACATTATCCTCTTTACACATCAGACAGTAAAATAACCAGGATGCAACAAAATGCATGTTAATATAGACACTGGTACCGTAATACTCTTGAATAATAATCACAGTCAGTCAAAAGGTCAGAGTGGTTACAGTGGTAGTTCATTTTTTTTATCATATAGTTACTGTGCCTGAAGTTACGGCGATTACTTTAAAAATTAACATTTTGCATGGCATTTTACAAATCATTAGAACTGTGTTTTTTGTATAGATGTTGATTGCATGTGTATTATGTGCATCTGCCAATATTAGACTTCAGTCAAACTTGGTCGAAACAGCAAGTAAGTATTGAATTATATAACTTCTTGACCTGAAATTATCCTCTGCATCCAGTGATGTACAATGTAGATTTGTCTGGTGTCAGATCAGGTAATAAAATAAACTAAACTAAACTAAAATAAAATAAAATAAAATAAAATAAAATAAAATACGTTTTATTTTTATTTTTATTTTTATTTTTATTTTTATTTTTATTTTTATTTTTATTTTTATTTTTATTTTCATACAAGCAGGTCAAGAAAACCAATTACTTTACACGAACAAGTTGTGCCATGGTGTCTTGTAAGTTTATTTATTTTTTACTTTTCGGCTCTTTCAGCTGTAACTCTGACTCATTGAACTGCTTGTTCTGCTCTGGTGGGGCTGTTAATGTTCTTCACTGTCCCATCTCCTGGTCCTTTGCTCGGTCGATGTAAGTCCTTTAGAAGAGGCAGTGATGCATCTCTTTCTTTGGACATACCAGAGTGTATGAAGGGCTTGGCAAAGACAGCAGCTGACTTACGAGCTCTCTCAATGAAACCTCCGGTGCCATTTTTCCCCGTGCAGCCCTTGGTCTTCTTCCTTAGTATAAGTGCCAACTGAGCGAGGATACTTTGTGCTACCTCCCCTTCTTCACTTGTCCCAGCATCTTAGGGCCTTGAGTTCTTGTCTGATGTTGTAACTTCTCCAAACCTTTCAGTCAATGGATTCATCATCTCCAGGATCTGGTCATACATCAGACATATTGGACATATTGGATGGCCACGTGCCCTCCTGTGTTTCAGCATGCTGGACGTGTGTTGTGGTCCTGGTCACGGCAAACACATCATGCACATTTGGTGGATTAGACCTTTATTTTCATTTGAGATGATAGTGGTGAAACTGGAGTAGCAAGTGAAAGATTCAACATGGAGTTTGAACTTTGCTGTGAAACTACAGGAAATTAGTGGAGGAAGAAGACAATCTTGAATGACAGACCAACATTTGAGCTTCACACCAATGTGGTCTGACTCCAAGCTCCTCAAGGAGTCTTTCTTATATTTAAGAAAGTGCACCTGTGTCCCCTCTATGTGTGTGTGTGTGATTTCTGTGTGTATGAGACAGAAAGTTTACATTATTGTATTTGCATGAAGAGGCTCTTGATATCAGTAAAGCATCACTATGGGAAGATTTCAAGCCTTCAGTCTTATGACACAATAAACACACCTATCTGTGACTGTATCTCTGAGAGATGACACGCTCTGGGCCCGTATGTCACGTCCACATAACATTCTTTGAATCCGTCTTTTTAACACGTCTAATTAGTCCAGATTCATTTATGGAAGTAGAGCTCGCACGGTGTTCGTCTGCATGTTTCTATGGTAACTCCATTTGAACATTTCTGCTTCTGGTCGAGTTCAACTCAGCACAATAGATGTGTAACAGATGGAAATCGCTGTATTTACAGCTAATATTTTCACTGCTGTGCAAAAGTAATTTTTGAGATGGAAAGTGAGATATTAATTGCAGACTACGACTAGTGGGTGACGTGTGATTGAAAATAAAGTGCTCAGCTGAATAATTGCAGGTCTGTGTGAATTATGACTGACTACACGGCGATGTGTTCATGGATATAATTCCACTAACCTGTTTTCAAAAGATGGAAGCAAGGATCATACATGTGGTCGTTTGTTGTTGTTGTTTTTGTTTGGCAACAAGTGAATCAAAAATGCATCACGTGACAATGAAGGGTGGAAATTTAGAGATCGGCCAGAAAACCCCCCCAAAAAACTTTCAATTTTTTGATCTTAAAATGAGCTTTTTAGTGTGACAGAATTTTTCTCTGACTGAAGTACTCAGGACAATCATAAAAAAAAAAAAATATTTAGTAAATTTTACAAGATCTATTTTGAGAGTTTTTTTTAATTTCTTTTGTTATTTATTGTTATTTTTATTGTTTGTTTGTTCCAGATTTCAATATGTTTTGCTCTCAGAGTTTTATTGGAATTTTCTACAAACAAGTTCCTGTAGGTATTTGTATATATATATATATAGTGGTCTTCTGACCATGTAACAAGTTTAACAACTTTTTTAAAGCTTCACAATATACAAATACCTACAGGATGACAAATTTTAGCTTGGGCGATTTGGTGCTTGTTTGTTTAACAAAAACTGGTTTTGCTTCAAAACAGGACCTAAACATCATCATTTCAGTGAAGTTTGGTATGCGGTCAGGCTCAGGCCTGTCTCAGGGAGAAGGACGCCCCTGCCATGCAGAGTCCAGGCGGGTTACGGAGAGTATGGAATGTAGGGGGGTGTATCTGGGACGCCAGACACACCGTTGAGCCCTCTGGAGACGTTGTGGGCTTACATCAATGAAACGTCGATGAAGCAGGGTGCCCACCTGATGACCTCAATGAAAGTCCAAATTCCCCTCTGACCTTCAAGAGCACCAACTTACCATAGGGACTGAAACATCTAGTTCTATTAGCTAAATCAATGTTTAACAAAAACTGGTTTTGCTTCAAAACAGGACCTAAACATCATCATTTCTGTGAAGTTCAACATTTCACTGTAAACAAGTAAAGTAAACAAAAACAGGACAACAGACCTGCGAGGGTCAAACCAGCGCTCCGTCCACCAGGCACAAGAAAATTGCTTTATTGACCCGAAGGCTATTACATAATGACGAAATTTGAAGCAACGAAAGTCAGATAAAAGTTTAGACAAAGCCATTGGATTAAACTGATACACCATCAAGGCTCGTCTAAGATTTAAACACAAAGTGATTGCATCAGCATGAATGCATCATTTTCGGATGTATAATAGGCTCTTGGCTTGTAAATGGAAGAGCAAGCACGATTTAATTCGATCATTTCAATCATACGAGGTTCGTAGCTGGAGGCAGGTGTACTTCACTCCCTGTGTGTACATGCTTATCAATGTTAAATTGTATTACAAAGCAAAGAGGCCGAGACGACAGATGGCCTTTTTAAATGTATGTTTGCTGTTTAAAGACTCGCTCCGTACCTGCTTCCCACTGAGTGATTCTCAACGTCGAAGGATGCCACAAAACTTTTATGTCACAGTATCAAATTGATACAGTGACTATACTGAGTTTGATGGAGTGAAATCATGAACTCATAGCACTAGAAAAAATAATCTAATCTTAAGAAATATGGGAAATCCTTTTTGCTGGATGTGTGTGTATGACCTGTTGCCAACATGAAACAAAAACGTGCCATCTTGTTGTCTTTCCTGAGCATCAAAGCCTCCAAAGATCTTCGTATCTTTTATCACTCTGTCCCTGTCGGTGGATGCTCAGGATGCTGACATCATCGTTGTCAGTGTGTTGTGTCCCTCAGATTGTTGTCGGCTGGTGTCGCTGAGCTTTCCAAGACAATTGGAGAGTACAATTAGAGTTTCTTTATACTTTCCCTTCTTTCTTTCTGATCCTCAGACACTAACAAAGCTCCACCAGACGTTGTTCTCTGTTCTAACAAAGAGAGAGCCTCCAACTCTTTCATTTAATCCATTGAATATTAATGAAACGCATACATCAAATTTTTAAAGAATAAAATAAACACAACTATTTGTTGGTATGTCTGCTTCTGTGTGTGTTATTGTATCATTATCAGCCCGTGTGTTGATGTAAGATGTGTATTTATCTATATTTAATCTAGAAGATAAAAACCAACACCATTTCACTTCCCAGGAGGTCCAAAGTCGTGAACATTGCACTAAAACAGGTGGGAGATTCCATTCGCACGTTGCACAAGGTGAGAGGAATCCTTTTTGACACGCTCAACTCTCCAAAACGTCCATAACACATTTTCTCCTCAGTGTGAGAGTTAGGAGTCAGACCATGGAAGGCTGACTTTTCACTGTGGAATCCAAAGGTAACAGCTAACAGGTAATGATTCCACAGCCCCGAAGAGATGCAGCTGGTTCAAAACGCTCTTACCGAAACCCTTAAATCTGAACATCTCACTCCAATCCTGTCCTGCCGTGCCAGATTTGACTCCTTTATATTTGTTTACCCTCATGACCTCACACATTATCTCACGGTCACATCAATCTAATCAGAGCTGTACGCACGTCATCGCTTCATCATGGCAGCCTTCCATTGTGATGCATTTGATCCGTGATGGTCCTCCAGACAACGCGAGCCGCAGCACATCTCACTTCCTTCTTAAGCCCGTCAAAGTATTTCTTAGAGAATTCAATGAATCAGCCCGAGAAAGCAGAAGCTGTGAAATCCTCTCGCATTTGAAATCACCGGACACGATGAGAATTTTCGGAGGGAAACATTATGCGTCCTGAAGAACGGTCCACAAACATCGTCCAAATCACTCTCTGAGATTATAACCGTGGAATCATTACGGGCAAAATACATTATTTGATGTTTTTGATGAGGCTGCTTTGACTTATTAAACTTTTAGAACTTAACCGCTCCAGGTGTTTGAAATTGCTTTGCAGATTTCCAATGAAGCAAAATAATGGGTTCCAAGGGAGGGGCGGGCCATTTCAAAGTCCTCTTCTATAAGTCGGAGGATGAGCCCACCGGTGCTATTGATTTCTGGAACTTTAAATTAGTTTTGCCAAAACTTCTCCTAAACGAGCGAAGATATGATGTCTGCTTTGGGTTACGACGGTCTTTAACAATCAATGCGCTCGCAAACGACCGTAAATGCTTTTGCGTGCGTCTATAAATATGTTAGAATCTCCACGGGACAACAACAACACAAATAATTTGGACCGTGAAGCGGGCGCCGCCATTATGCGGCGAACGCTTTCACATTATGGTATTATCGTATTTGAAACGATGCCTCCTGATGGCTCGTGCTTCCATTTTGGACGCGCCGACGTCCTGCGACGGTCGGAGCGCTCATCGAACGGGCTCATCTGGCTACCTAAATGTGGACCATTAAAGGAGGACACCAGCTTTTTGTTTGCCCGCGCTCTCGTCTCTTGCCTTCTTTGCGATGCCTTCGGGAGAGAAGCGTCAACTCTTTGCTGTTCATCGCCCCGAAAGGTCAAATTTGTCATTAGCGGCGAGGCTCTTCGCTGCTTTGTCTGAAATAAATCAGAAACCCTCGGCAAAATAATTGCTGCCAGAGTTCGACCTCGTGTTATGAAGATGTGCCACGCAGGAGAACAATGTGTCTTCCACGTAGTTTCTACCGAAATTGTACTTTGTTGCCTTTGAAACCTTTAAAGCTCGTACGCGTTGTCCCATGTGTGCACGCTATACAGCTGGACGTATTTCATAAATTCATCAATAATGAGCAGTGCTGAACGATCTGTTTGTTACTGTATGTTAATATTCATAGGTTCATCAGAACTCACAGTATTTGATTTCCTCTCTATGATAACGACCAACAAATTCACTCTGCAAGAATCAATTTAGAGGAAAATCATCAGATTTGTTCCACGTAACTCAGTGTCTGACGACAGCAGCGTGTGTGTGTGTGTGTGTGTGTGTGAGTGTGTGTGTGTGTGTGTGTGTGTGTACATATACATCACGTATACATCGTTTGATTCCTTAAAACTCAAACACTGCTGGATTCGATTTTATTTCATTTTAGCCGCCACACACTGATTTACACAGAGTGAACACAATTAACTGCAATTCAACGCAATTAGCAGCAGCGCATGGCGTTAAGCAGCTCTCCGAGAAAAGGATTAGGACCTGCTGATGTACTGAGTTTCGGCTCAGTGAACTATTTTGTCCTCTGCGGGACATTTTCTGACATTTTCTGATTTCTTGAAGCCTGGAAAGTTCAGTCAGATTTACGTCCTCGACGTCCAAACCGTCAACAGTTGTTGTCTCATAAATCGGTTCTTAAGGCGTTTCACTCGGCGGAGGATCCTGGCGAGACGACGAGCCGCCCCAGGAAGGCATCGGCGCGGCGCGGCCCGGTGCATTTATCAGTGTTTATCCTCTTCCTCTGGTCCGTGCGTCACAGTGACGTCACATCAGCGTTTCGGGACTTTAAGTGCCCTCCTCGTCGTCGTCCCTTATTATACGGCTTAAGGCTCCAGCTCAGGGTTCGATTGTTCTCTGGTGTGTTTCCACACGCTCGTACACACACGTTGACTGATTTCCTATGATGACATCAATGACTTGCGTCATAAATATGGATGTGGATTTATTTATGTGCCTCTTGTTTTAAGTGCAGTAATAGATATGAGAGTGCCTTCTCCTTTTAAGTTTTATTTCTATTTTAATTGCCAATTTAAATCTATTTATTTTATGGGTCTTGGTTATGTAAATGTCACTAATATGATGTTGTCCAGTTCTCTGTCTGTAAATATCTTTTTACTACTACTGCTACCAGTTTTGGTGTGCCGGGATATTGGGGTGGGGTGTGGGTCCATCATTCCAGATCATGTGATGTACTCATCCGTGACTGATGACATCCGGAGGACGAATAAAATATGATGATGTCAGCTGATATTTCCCTAAACTAACATCTGTATCCGCTGGACTTCTTACCTGTCCACAATGGCATGAAGGGTTTTGGTTATTAGAGGTTTTTTTCAGTGTCTCCAGCTGAATCCCAGCCGCAAACCAATCATTTGATTTTAGTTTGTCTCATCAATACTCGCACATCATCATCATCATCATCATCATCCGATCAATCCATGTCCACATCTTCCATATCAGAAATGGCACAATGAGGGCTTTAAGGGTTTCATTGTTTATTAATCGGGATGTCCCCAATAATATAATATAATATGATATGATATGATATGATATGATATGATATGATATGATATGATATGATATGATATGATATGATA